>JAPXFY010004936.1:0-16425 GCA_030674185.1 Monoplex corrugatus | reverse complement strand
ACCACAGATGGGGAACAAAAGGGAGAAAAAACCCACCACCGGGGGAAAAAAAATGGGGAAAAAGACAGGGGGGTTGAACCAACCCGGGGGAACAAAAGGGGGGAAAACACAGGGGCCCCGCCGGGGAAAAAAACCCTGGGGAAAAGAACACAGACGGGGGGAAAAGCCAGGGGAACCCAAGGGGGAACAAAACCGGGGAGAAAGAACACAGACCGGGGGGAAACCCAAAAAATTGGGAGAACAGAACAACCGGGTGAACAAACCCAAGGGGGACACAAGGCACACCTGGGGGAAACAAGCCCGGGGAGAACAAACCCCTGGAAAACAGCAAGCCGGGGAAAACACGCCCGGGGGAAACAGACGGGGGGGAACATGGACCGGGTGAAGCAGGGGGACACAGACGGGAGAACCGCCCGGGAAAAAAACAAGCCCCTCGGGGAAACAGCCTGAGGGAACAGAAGCGGCCCGGGGTAACGAGGGGGGAAAACAGCCCGGAAAAATGGAACAAAAACCTGGGGATAAGCCGGGGAACATAGACCTGGGGAACATGATTGGGGGAACAGCCCTGGGGGAAACAGCCCGGGGGAAAAAAACACACCCCTGGGTCACAGAGGGGGGAACACAGACTGGGGAACAGAACAGATGGGGGCAGAACGACCTGGAAACAGAACAAAACCGGGGGGGAACACAGATGGGGCCACAGAAAACGGGGGAAAACAGAACAACCTGGGGAAAAAAACAGCCCGGGGAAATAGGGGGGGGAACAAAACCCCGCAACAACATGCCCCTGGGGAAAAAGCGACCGGGGGAACTAGCCGGGGGGAACACAGCCCGGGGAACTTTGCCCTGGGGGAACATGCCCGGGGGAAGGGAAACACAGACCGGGGGAAAGGAACACAAACTGGGTTTAACAAAAAGGAAACACGAGGGGGAACACAACCTGGGAACCGACCGGGGGAAGGAACACAGATGGGGGAAAAAACCGGGGGGGGGAAAAAAAAAAAAAAAAAAAAAAAAGCCCTTGGGGAACCTCCCCGGGAACACAACCTGGGGGAACACAGCCTGGGGAAAAGACCTGAGGAACAAACACAGCCCTGGGGGAAATAGCCGGGGGAAACAGACCGGGGGAACGAACAGCCGGGGGGAACAAAAGGGGAACACAAAAAACGGGGAAAAAACCCGGGGGGAATGGAACACTGAGGGGGAAAACAAACAGACCGGGGGAAATAGCCCGGGAAACGCCCGGGGGAACCAGACCAGGGGAACACAGACCTGTGGGAACACAGACCTGGGGGAATAAGCCCTGGGGAACGGAACACAAAACCTGGGAGAAAGAGCCCCGGGAAAAAGCCCTTTGGGGAATGGAACACAGATGGGGGAACACAATGGGGCACAGCCCGGGAAAAAGGGAACACAGCCCTGGTGGAAACAGACCTGGAAGAACACAGAAGGGGGAAAAGGAAACACGCCCGGGGGGAACACAGACCTGGGGGAAGGGAACGCGCCCGGGGGGAACCCAAGACCTGGGGAACACAGAGGGGGAATGGAACAAAAACCGGGGGGAACAAGACGGGGGGAATGGAAAAAAGAGGGGAACACAGACCAGGGGAACACAACTAAAAGGGAACAAGACCGGGGGGAAGGAAACAAAAACCTGGTGGAACACAGCCGGGGAACACAGACGGGGAGAACCAGAGGGGGAAAAAACAACAAAGGGGGGAACCCGACCTGGGGAAACAAGCCCTTGGGGAACCCCCCCCGGGGGAAACCCAAAATGGGGGGGAACACCCCCCTGAGGAACCCCCCCCGGGGAAAAAACAAGCCCGGGGGAAAACGCCGGGGGAAACCCACAGACCGGGGGGAAAAAAAACACAGGGGGGGGAAAAAACCCCCCTTGGGGAAAAAAACACAGAGGGGGGGAAAAAAACAGCCTGGGGACAGAAAACCCCCCTCGGGGGGGGAAAACACCCCCCGGGGGAACAGAAACAATTGGGGGGAAACCCACAGATGGGAAAAAAACAAACCGGGGGGAATGGAACACCCCCCTGGGGAAAACACAGATTGGGAACCAGCCCTGGGATAACCGAGGGGGGAAAACCCGGGGGGGGGGAAAAAACAAGGGGGGGGAAAAAACCCAAAACCCCAGGGGGAAAACCCAGCCCTTTTGGGGGAACAGAACACCCCCCGGGGGGAAGGGAAAACACAGCCGGGGGGAAAGGGGGAACCCACGGGAGGGGGGAAAACCCCAGAAAAAAAACCCCGGGGGAATGGAAACAGACAGGGGGAACAAAAAATGGGGGAAAAGAAACAGTTTGGGGAAAAAAGCCCCCCGGGGAACAAGACCTTAAAAAAAAACCCAAGCCCGGGGGGGAAAAAAAGAGGGGGAACACAGACCGGGGGGAAACGAGGGGGGAATTTAAACCCCGACGGGGGGAAAAAACCCCCGGGGGACTTTCCCCCAGGGAAACAAAGACCTCCAGAACACAGGGGGAAAAACCCCCTGTAATATTTTTAAAAAAACGTAGTTTTCCGAAAGATATTTTAACACTTCACAAAACCCTTTCGCTTTAAAAAAAAGGGTAACGGGGGAAAATTAAGATGAAGAGTTTTCACTAAAAAAAGGGTAATACATCTTTTAAAGGGGAAAGATTTTTGCTTTTTCGCAATTTTTCCCCCCTTAAAAAAAAAAAAAATCAATTTTATCTTGTTTGATTTAGTAGAATTTTTATGGGTTGATGGGGGGTTTTTTTTTTTGTTTTCCCATGCGAATTTAGACAAAGTTAGAATGAGTCCCCCCTTCCCCCCTTTTAAAATTGGTGTTTTTGATAAAAAAAACCCACTGGGGGATTGATTTAAATTTTCCCCATTTTTTTAAATAAATTTTTTTTAAAAAAGGTTTAGAACTAAATACTTTTGCCAACCCAAAAATTTTTTAACAATTTTCCCCTCTTTCCTTTTTAATCCACCATTTTAAAATCTGTCTCGTTGAGTTTTTCTTTTTTTCCACAAAAATTGGGCCCGGTACAAAAAGGGGGTTTAAAGCAGATTTAAGGGTAGGGGCAAAGATAGCGAAGGCCATTCACCCCCCTGGAGGGGGAAAACCCCCCAAGCAACCCCACACAGCCCCAGGGAAACCCCCGCACCAAAAACTGTTACAGCCCAGAATAACCCCTTGAGTTTGGTCAGTCCTGTGAGATTTGGTCGTGCGGATGTTTAAGTTTTCTTTTTTATGTAGTAATAAAAATTGGCCACTGAAATAAACAGAAACGGAAAAGTTAGAAATATACTGTAAAAGAAAAAAAAATGTTGAAAGTTGTTCTGTGACTGGCAAAGGGAAACCCTTTTCCAGTTGGCTGTAAACCCCCCGTGTGATGTCCCCCGGAAAAAGGGCCCCAAAGCCGGGGAAAAAACCCCAAACCCCGGAAATAAGACACGCCAAAGTGTTTAAAAAAATTTTTTAATCGAAAATTGCAAAAGGAAGTGGGAAACAAAAAAAAGCGATGTGTGATAAGACAGAAAATCCCCAAATGAAATTTTCCGGGGAAAAAAAAAGAAAAAACCCCCCTCTACAGAAACCTTTTTTTTTATTGATTCCCCGTAAAATTTTCCCTTTGGAAATTTTTTATCACCACCCAAAAAATGGAGTGTAGGGCACCCATCCCCAAGTCAGCCATGCTTAGTTTTGTGACAAACACGTAAAACCATTTTTTAATTTCCCAACAACAAAAAAAGATTCAACAGAAACTTACCTTCACGCCCTAAGCTGATAAACCCCGAGAAACCCCGGGATGTCAAGTCTGAGAAAACTTCAATGTATTTCACTTTTGGAAACCCGCCCCCGTATGCTCGAAAGACGCGGAGTAACCGACCCCAATTTTTTAAAAATTTTTTGGGGGAAATAACACGCAGGCGATAAAGAGTTTGAATATTTTCAGGGGGAAAATTTTTTCCCCGGACTCCCCCGTAAAAGCCCGTGTGGTTAAATTTTTGGGGGAAAAAAAAAAACCCCCCAGAGCCCCTTTTTGGGATGGGGGTTTAAAAAAACAACCCAAATCCGATAGGGCAAAAAGGGAAAAGCATTGGGGTGTCAAAAACATATGTGGTTTTGTGACCCATCTGGGGGTTTTTTTTTTTGCATTGTTGTTTTGACAGATTTGGTCACTGTTGATAAAAATTTGGGGGTTTTTTACAGAACAGCCTTTTTTAAATTGTTGGCGGCAACCAAAAAACAGACTGTTGAATATTGAGTTTTTTAAAAAAAGGGGTCTAAAAGCAGAAAAAAGGGAAAGGGGTTTTTACACCCCAAGTTAAAAAACCCCCTGAAACTCGGGAAAGATAAAATTTTTTTCCCCCAAAAAAGGGAAAAACCGCCCCGTGGGACCCCCAAAAGCGGAGCAGATTTTTTAAAACCAGAAATTTTAAAAAAAAAGGACAGCGTGCCCAGACACAGCAGACGTCCCAATTATGAAAAAAAAAGTTCATATCATGCGTGGACTTTGGGGCCAGCCAAAACAGGTTTTACCCTCACACAAATATTGAAGAACGCATTAAAAAAAATTTGGCCCCCATTTTTTTTTTAAAATTTTTTTTCTTTTTCAACCCCCCAAGGGCTCATTTTTTTTCATCGGGGGTAACGGGTGGCTTTGGGGTGAAACCCCCCGGACAGGGGTTTGGGGGGGTCGGGAAACGGGGTTTCGTCAGTTTTTATTTTGTCAGAATAAAATCATGCCCCCAAAAAAATAAATTTTAGCAGGAGTGGATAGAATATTGTTGAGAAACGGCGACCCAAAAGACCCCATTTCTTTCCCCCCAAAACCCAAAAAAGGGGGTGTACATTTCTGCTTTTAAAGACACAACCCCCAGGGGGAGGAAAACCCTAAAAAGGGGATGTTTACAAACGACCATCACGCTTATTGACAGTCTTTTTAAAGTACATAACACGAGTAGAAAGTTGTGTGCGCCACACACAAGGGGAACCCAAAAAAAAGGAAGTAGTTTTTCATATGAAGGGGGACTTCTGTCTTTGGCAAATTTGAAAAATGTACAAGGGGTTAGTCCCCTTTATACCAACGTGGGAACGGCCAAAAAAGATTTTGTGTTATGTGCCCATTCTGACATGGGGGTCAAAGTTTTCCAAAAGATAAATCGAATGGGGTTTTTTTGAATTGAAAGGTTTCGTGGTTTTTTCTTTTCATTTTTCGGTTTTAGTTAAAAAACACACATGGTATTAAGCATTTGCTTTGTAAATCGTTGTGCCCCTTGGAGCCCCTTTTAAAAAGCCCCCTGGCCCCCAAAAAAAACCATTTCTGTAATAGTGACCCCGTTTTTGTCACTTGCAAATGTTATAGGGGCCCCAGTTTTATCGGAAAAGGGGGGTTTGACATGTTAGGTGGTGTTCCCCATACAAACCTAATGAGCTTTTTCGCCCCCTTTTTTTTGTTTGTTATAAGTTTTGAAAGTATTTGTATTTGGGGGACCAATGTTGCCCCCTATGGGGTTGCAGTACGTTTGGGGTTTCTTTAAGTAGTGGGTTTTTTTGTCCCTGTAAGGTTTTAAAATTTTAAATCTGACTAGCTTGTAGACTGCGCGGTGCCCCCCGGGGCAGGCAGGTTTTTGGGTACCAGTTCTGTTCCCCCGTGTCCCTTTCCCCCTGCTTTCCTTTCACACAACACATAACATAGTCATCCCTTTGGGGTTTAAAAAAAAATAAAAAAGGGAAAATTTCTTACCATTCCCCTTTTTCCCCTCGGGGGGAAATGTTTTAAAAGAGATAAACAAAACCCCCCCTGAACGAGAGGAAAATTTTGGGGTGGGGGTATGGGTATCCCCCCCACTGGGACAAGTCCAAGGTTCCCCGGTTTTTCTGTTGAAAATTTTGGGGGTTTGCCTTTGGAATCCCAAAAAGGGGTGACTGTTTGGGGATCCGGCCGGTAGCCCCCCAAACCCGCGGTTTTGGGTTTTGTGTAAAAAGTTTTTTTGGCTTTTTTTCAATTATTTCCCCGAGAGAGGAGAGAGAGAGAGGGAAAATTAATATATACACAGCAGACAACAGACAACGGGGAGGGGTAGCGAATAGTTAGGTGTTTTCCCCAAAAAGAGAAGCACAGGAAAAACCCCAAAAAAACCCAGGGAGAGAGGGCAGACGGGGCAGAATGACAACAAAAAGGAGAGGATACCAAAATTTTGGGTTTTAAAAACGTTCCCCGAAATTAAACTCGGGGTTTTTTTGGGGTTTGCCCCCCCTAGAACCCCCGACTTTTCCCCCCATTTTACGGGGAAAAAGAAATGAGTCTGTCCTTTTGGAAAAGGGGCGAAAAATGAGTTGGGCCCGGCCCTTTTGGGTGCGCAAATTAAGATCCCACAGCGTTGAAAAAAATGAGACCCGGGCATTCCCCCCCCCCTTTGTAAAAACATTGCAGATAGATTATTTCCCCCCTCCCCCCATTTTAAAAATTTTTGCCCTTTTTGAAGTCTTGTTGTCCAAAAAGGAAAAATTTAAAAAAATTTTTTTTGCAAGGAGAGAGAAGAGTGCCCCCCCAGCGCTGGCCCTGGGAAAAATTGAAAGGGCTTACCCTTTTACTCCCCCCCCACCCAGGGTTATGGAATATTAGGTAGGACCCCCAAAACGGGGCCCCCATGGGTTATGTGCAGGCAAAAGGTTGTGCCGTGATCTTTTTGGATTTTTTCCCCATACATGGCACCTTGATTTTTTGTGTTTTTGGAAAACCCCCGGTGGGGGAGGCGTCTTTTTAAAAAGAAAAAAAAAGAAGCTGAATCTTCTTTTTTTAATCCACCTTTTTTGTCTTTGCTTCGTTTTTATGAGTGCCCTTTTAACGGGTTGACTTTTCCCCCAGGGGTTTTTTTTTTAAAGTGAAGGGTTTCTGGCACGGGAATTTCAGTGTGGGTAAAAAAATTGTCGCTGTAGGAAATCTCTTACGTGGGTGATCCTACCCCCAAAAAAACTTTGTATCTTTTGGGGAAAAACAAAAAGGGGAAAGGCAAAAAAGTGGGGTTTTAAAAATTTGGGAAAAAATAATATAAAAAAAAAAAAAATGAAAAAAAAGGTTTTTCATTATATTATGTGTATTTTCCCTTTTAAGGCTCCATTTCTCTCGTCTTTTTTCACCATCTACAAAGCCAGTTTTCTATTCCCCAGAAAAAAACTTTTTTAATTTTTAAAAAAAAAGGGGTTTTCTTTTATACATATAATAATATGTTTTGGTCTGCCTGCTGTTGTTTTGCATGTTGTATGTTAAATGCTGTATGTTGTATGTATGTTTTCTGTATGTATGTACTAAATGTAGTATGTAAAAATAATAAAAAAAATATATTTTTTTTTATAAGCGCAAAAATTTTGGGCAAAATAAAAAACTAAGCAATGACCCTTTTCCCTTGGCTAAAAAATACTCCCCCATAACATTATGAGCGTTTTAAAAATGTTTTACAACTTTCTACCCCTTCCCATAAAAATAAATCTAACCCCTGGGGGTAAAAAAGAAAAAATTAAAAAATTTCCCCCAAAACATCCCAAAACCCAAGCGTAAAAAAAAATCCCCAAATTTAAACCAAAACATTCATCCCAAAAAATAATACGCACATAAAATAAAATAAAAATTTTCCAATATTTTATAGCGCAAATCTCGAAAAAAACAAACCCCAAACCCCCCGAAAAGAACCCACGCACACACGCCCCCCAAAAAAACCCCCAAAACACACAACCACACACACACCCAAAAACAAAAACCCCAAAAACACAACCAACACAAAACACAAAAACACACATGCATCCCCCCAAAAGGGGGGGAAAAAAAAAAAAGAAAAAAAAGCAAGAAAAAAAACCCCGGGAAAAACCCCAGGGGGACATCATATAAAAATTTAAATATTTTTAAAAAAAAAGTGATTCCCCTCCGCCCCGGGGAAATCCCGGGGGGGGTTGAGTGAGGTTGGATTTTATGCAGGGGAAAAAGGTGGTTTTGAGAGGGGGCTTGAAGGAGGAAAAAATGGGTTTGTCCCGGGTAAAGGGGGAAATTTTTTTCCCCCGGGAAGAGTGGAAGAAAAAAGGGGTGGCCATGGGGTTTGAGCTGTGCGTGGAAACCCGAAAAGTAAGGGGGGGAAAGGCGAGCGGGGGTACTGGGGGCAAGTTAAAATAGGTTTTAAGGGAAAGGGGGGTGCGTTATTGAGGTTTGTAGCACGGGGTTTTTGTTTGTATGTATGCGCTTTTTTCGGGGGGGCCCCCGGGGGAATTTTTGCCAGGAGGGAGAAAAGGGTTTCAGCTTTTTTCTTTTTGAGTCAAGGAAAACAGATTGTTTTTGAAAGTTTTGGGGGAAAGTGAATGGTGGGGAGGAACCCCCGACAGGGGTAAATTTTGAAAATAGCCAATGCGGAATTATAAAAGGGGGAAAAAAAGAGTTTTGCAGTTGTTTGCCCCGAGAGAAAACTTCCTGTTTCGGGGTTATACGAGGAATGATAGTAAAAAACTGGCGTTTGAGAAACAAAGTGTTTTGGACAGGGGAAAATAAAAGCAGACCCCAAAAGGTTTTAGCTGAATCAAAATTTTGGGGGGAGTTTACATAAGGGGAAAGAAAGGGCGCGGGGGGAATTTTGGGGGGGTGCCAATGAGGATAGCTTCTGTCTTGTCGCCCTTTTAAAAGTTTTTGTGTGTATCCTTTTTTAAAGCCAGTAACACCCCAGTGGTGCGAGTCAACAGGGTGATATTATGGTAGAAAATTTTTAATTTGGGGGTCATACATAAAATTTGGGGTTTTATGAGTGGGAATTAAAGATGGTGGACGGGGGGAGGTATAAAAGTGAAAAGAACGGGGCCCCAAAGGCCCAGTTTTGGGGGAAACCCCCGGGGCAGGTAGCAGGTGAGAGAAAGGGGTGATTGATGGAAACAGTTTGTTTTTTTTTTTTTAAAAACCCAAAGTAAAAAAGGAAGGCAATGTCAAGATCCCCCAAAATTTTAAAGAAGTCAGAAAGGAAATACCATGGTCAATGGTATCGAAAGCTGAGACAGAACAGGAGTGTAGGAGAGAGACTTTGCCCCCATCATTTTTTTAAAGGGGAAAATTGTTTGGGGAAGGGTTTCAGGGGGAGTTTTGTGCATGGCCTGGCGGTAGGCGAAATGGGGAAAAGGGGGGAAGGGTTTTTGGCCCGACAGTGAGATTCAGCTGGTTGAGGACGATTTTTCAAGGTTTTGAAAAGAAAGAGGATTTTAAAATAGGCCTGTAAAATTTTTTTTTTTTTTTGGGGCAAATTGTATTTTTTTAGGGGGTGGGCCCTAGCAACTTTAAAGGAAATCGGGACCTTTTCCCTTTTAAAAGAATGTTGATTTTTCAGGAAAGAAGGGGGAGGTTTGGAGACAATCGGGTAAGAGAAAAAGGGAGGATCCAATTCGCAGGTTTTTGAACGCCTTTGGGGTTATTGTGTTGAAAAAATTTTTTTTTTAGAGGGGGGAAAGTTTGTGAGAGGGGGTTTCCAGAAAGGGAAAAGGGGGTTTGGTGGGGTGGTTTAAAAGGGGGGTTTAAAAATGTCACGAAGATTTTTTATTTTGGTGGTGAAATATTTGAGAAAAAAAAGGGAGTTCTTCATTTGTATGTTTTTTTTTGGGGGGGGTAAGTCTTTTTTGTGCCAAAAGGGATGAAATTTTTTGGTTGTAAAGGTTCTTTTAAAAAAAAGGATCAGGATTTTTTTTGGGTTTGGGGAAAAGGGGTTTTTTAAAATCAATGAGGGGGTACTTTTGTTTTGGGGGTTTTTGGGAAAAAAAGCCTTGGGACCCTGAGTTTGGATTTTCCGCCAGCGGGCTCTGCTTGCGGCGGGCACTTTTGGGAAGGGGAAAATTTATGAGTGACCCGGGGGTTTTGGGGGCGGGGGTAAAAAAGGGTTTGGCGGGGCATGAGGGTTTGAAGATGGGGGAAGGTAGTTAGTTCATCGGCAAGGTTTTTGTGACTTTTCCCAAGGGACGGGGGATCAGATAAAAAAGGGGGAAGGGCGTAAAATTTTTTATTGGGGTCCCCCGGGGCCCTGGGGGGGGGGGGAGAAATGTCAAAAAGGGAAAAAAGAATTGCAAAAGTGGTCAGATGGAAAAGGGGTTTAAGTTTGACGGGTAGAAAGAATAACGTTTTTTTGTATGAATTTTGGTAAACACGAGAAAGACCATCAAAATGTGACCTTTTTTATGGGTTGGGTTTTTAAAAGTGTTTTATATATTGGATTGGGCCCAGGTTGATGTATGTTTGTGTTTATAACGGGGAAATGTTGTCTGTGGACATTGATGTCACTAGAATATGAGATTTTTCCCCCAAAAAGGGGGGAGTGGTCAAAGCAGTTTTGGAAAAAGTAAGGGGAAAAGTGGAATTTTTGGGGGGTTTGTTTCAGAGCTAGGTGGAGGCGTAGACCAGGGGAAGGTGGGGGGGGTGGGGGGTGGATTGGAAATTTTTTTTAACGTGTCGAAAAAAAGGGTGGGGAAAAGGAGAGACCGAGAAAGATGGGGGGAAAAGGGTAGTCTTTTAGAGGATGGCGACCGCCCCCAAATGACGATGGAAAAAAACCCCCCGTAACCCCCCGGGTGAGGCCATGTATAGGTTAGGGCCCCAAGGGGTTAACCCTCCCTCGAAAAAAAAGCAATGTAAGTGTAAACAGCGATAAAATGGGGAAGGGGACCCACTTTGCCATTTTTCCCTATTAAATTTAGGTTAAAAAAAGGAATTTTAAAGTTTATCATAGGGGGGGGGAAGGTGGGAAGAAGGGGGAGGGGGGGAAAAAGAGAAGGGCACCCGGGGAAAAACGAAGGCAGCAACGATGGAAAAAGAAAAAAAAGGGGGAGCCCCGGGGGGCAGAAGAGGGGCCCCCGGGGGGAAGAACCCCGAAGGACCCCGGGGGGAAAAAGGGGGGGAAAAATGGGGGGAGGGGACAAAGCCCCAGAGCGAGGTCGAAGGGGGGGAAAGTGGGGGAGGGGAAAGAAAAAGAAAAGTGGGCGGGTGGCCAGCGGGGGCCGGGGTCCAAATATGTATTCTGTATGTTGAGTCGGTCTTTTTGTTTTTATGTATATGTCGGGTTTTTATGTAAGTAGGGTTTTTGTATGTATGTTTATTATATGTCTGTCGGGTGTCTGTCTGTCTGTATGAAAGTATGTATGAAATTTTGGGGAAAAGTTTGATATGGTAAACAATGAAAAAAAGTCCCAATTTGTCCCCTTCCCCGAAAGGGGCCATTTCCCTCGATACTTTCATTTTTTTTTTTTTCCCAATCGTAAACCCCGGTTTTTGAAAAAATTGTAAATTTTTGAAGGTTGTAATTTTATTATTTTGGGAGTTTTTCCCGGGGAATTATTCCGCTATTGTGTAGTTTTTTTGTCTACAAACGGGTATTTTGTTTTTTTTTAAAAAAAATTTTCGTAAAAAAGTTTGCCCCAAAAATTAACAAAAAAATATAAATTACAAATTCAGTGGTTTCTTTCAACATTCTAAATTTCCTGTTTGTTCTAAAATTTCTTGTGTTTATGCCCTTCCCCCTCTTTTTTCTCTTGATTTTTAGGGGGTTTAAAAAAATAAGAGTTTGTTGGTTGTTCTTTTTTTTCTTCATCTGAGTTTTTTTTTCCATTATGGGGAAAATTTTTCCAAAAAAAGGGTTTCCCCTTGTTGTTCATTAGGTTTTCATTTTTTTTTGTTTTTAGGAAAATTTAAAAAATAGGGTTCGTTAGTCTGTTAATGGGTTTTTGGGGGGGGGAAATTTCAGTTGGGGGCCCCGATGAATGAAAACATTAAAGATATAATAACTTGTTGTGTTTTTGATCTTTTTTTAAAACTATTACATGAAAGATGTCTGTTCCAAAGGTATTGCTTCCCAAAAAAAAAAGGGGGGATCCCTGAAGATTTTTAAAAATTTTGGGGGCCCCCCTTTCTTTGTTGTTTTTCTTTTTTTAAGCTTAAATATTCAAACTTTCTTTTTCCCACACACAGTTTCTTTTTTCCCAGTTTTGATCGGTTCTGAGCGTTTGGAATGTCTCAAACCCCGTTTAACAATTGTTTGCTTCATGACATTTTTCGTCAAACCATCACCCTTCTTTTATTTCCCCCGTCTTTCCGTGTCACTTTTTTTTGAAAATTTTTTTAAAAAACAAATCCGCCCTTTTTTAAAACTTTTCATTCAGAACATATTGTTTTCTTTTAAAAAAGTTAAACTTTCTGTTTCCATTTATGTTTTGTTCCTCCCGCCCAAAATGTCAGACAGGAAATCCCTTTTTTGGGCCCCACCCCAGACAGACAGAGACAGAAAAAAACAAGAGGGGGGAGAGAGAGAGGTAAAGTGGGGGGAAAAGGGAAAAAGGAAAGGAAATGGGACAGACACAAGACGAGATGGGAAAGACAGAGGGGGGGGGGGAGAGAAAGAGAACGAAACGAAGAGGGGGGGGAGTACACGGAGACAGAGAAAAGAGAGGGGGGGGGGGGAGGGGAAAAAAAACGAAACAGAGGAGGGGGGGGAGTCAACGGAACAGAGAAAGGGGGGGGGGGTGGGGGAGAGCACCCGAACAGAGAAAAAGGGGGGGGGAGGGGGGTCAGGGAAAAAATGGGGGAAAGGGGGGAGGTTGGGGGGGGAAAGAGACGTTCAAAGAAATTTCCCTTTTTCCGATTTCTTTTGCCCTTGTTGTTTATGTAGTGGTGTTTTGGTACTGAGGTCTGGATTAAAACCTCAATAAGGTTTTTCCCTTTCCCCCTGTTGGTTTTATATGGGTCCTGCCCCCCAAAAAACCACGGTCAGTGCAAGTTGAGGGGTAGCAACAACGCCGACTATGTTGATTTTTGTCTGATCCCGCCCCCCCGGCCTTCCCAAAAAAACTTTGATAGCCCAAAAAGGCCGAAAAAAAAGGGGCCTGAGTTTGCCCAAAAAGGGGGGGTTTTGGAAAAAAACCCCCGGGCCTGGTTTGGGATCTGCTGGATTTTGACTCGGGTTTCCCCCTTTTGTGATGATAAGCCCGGTTAAAATCCCCCGCAAAAGAATAAGGTTAAGAATGATAAAAAAGCAAAAGGGGCCCCCTGTTGGAGTCTTTTTAAAAAACAAAAAGGGGGGGCAAAACCTGTGTGGGGTCCCACGTTAAAGAACCCAAGCCGGGAGTGGGGCCCAGAACCCCCCAAACCCCGCCCCCACCCCCCGGGGGCCCCGCCTTTTGTTTAATTCATTACTAAAGGGGCCCAAAAAAAACCCGATTTTCGTCTAAGTCCAAAACCCCAACGATGAAAAGGAACCAAAAGAGCGAAGACCCCCAGCGGGCGGGCTTGAGGCCACATTTTCTCCACCGGTTCGTTAAAAAGGGGGAATTTTCCCCTGGAACACTTTGTTAGCCGGGGAATAACATTGGCGTTTTCCCCCGCGAATTTTTCACATAAACCCCAAAGAAAGTAAAAAATTTCGGGGGGGGGGGGGTTTTTGGGGAAAAGAATTGAAAAATGAAAAAACCCTTCCCAAATCCCCCAAAAAACCAAAAAGAACAAAAAGGGTCCCTTTTGGGACTCTATAAAAAGGTGCGGGGCGATAACCCAAATGGGGGGGAAAAACATCGGGTGTACGTGATGCGGGGGATTTTTTTTTTGGGAAACAGTCAAAGTCAGCGGAGAAAAGGTGGAAAAAAGGTTTTTTGTTCTGAAAGGCGTAAAAGGGGGGTTTTCCAATACACCCCCCCAAACCCGGGTTTTTTGTCGGGGGTTTTTTCTGGAAGCCACCGGATTGCTTGTAAGGCGGGGAATGAAATTTCAGAGATTAAATGTGGTGGAAAATACGTGAATTTGTTCTGTCGTAGATTTCACAAGGGTGTTGGACAAGAAATTTTTTCCCAAAAGCTTCTTTTTTCGGGTTGATGGCTTTGGGGATGGGTTTAAGGGGTTTATGCTGCAAAAGAATTTTAAATTGGGTAATAGAAGGAATTTTTTTTTAAATGCAGTTACAGCTTTTTTATTGTCAGTTTAAACAACTGCTTTTTTGGGGAGGGAATGGCAGCAAAGAAACAAGGCCAATGAGAAAAAGAGTTTGAAAAAAAATGTGGTTAAGAAAAACAATGGTTTTTTCCCGGCCCCAATACCCACCCAATGCAAAATTGGGGAAAGGGGGGGGAAACAAAAGAAGGGGGACCCCCCAAAAAAGAGCCCTTTGGGACACAGCATTCCACGGGACAGGGGGGGAAACATTCATCTTTCAGCTGGGGCCCCTGACCCCCCATCAAAATATGACCAAACACCACTTGGAAAAAGGGGCCCGGAAACCGGCCTTGCCCCCTTCCCCCATTTTTTTCATCCCCCCGATAGTGCAGTCATAAAATCCGTTACAGCGAGTGAATGGAGCAGGAGGGGAAATTTTTTTTAAAGAAGTGTGTGTAGGCCCGGATGGGGTTTGGGGGTTTTTTTGTCTGTGGTGAAGAAACCTTTACCATTAACTTTATAGGGTTTTGGGTTTTTTTTTCTTTGGCATTTTTGCAAAACAAAATTATTAAAAATTTTGGGAACATTTAAATGGATCCCCAATTTTCAGAAAAACCCAAAAAGCCCCAAAAAATTAACCCCTTTATCATCAACACCACGACGTTAGAGCAAAAAAAACTACATGGACTATGGTCCGAATGATAACCCTGTTTTGGGGAAAAAGTTGAAGTCACCCCAGGGGTCGGGAGGGTGTCCGGGCTCCCCACAAATAAAAAAGAGTACACTGTGTGAAAAGTGTTTTGGGAATTTTTTCTTTGTTCTGTGGGTTTTTTTCCCTTCCCCCAAACCCAAAAAGACGCAAAAGAGCCCGCCCCCAAAAACCTTTTTTCGGGAACACCAGAAAAAAGTGTGTCAATTTACCACCACGAAAAACCCTAAAAGGGTTGGGTTTTTCTTTGTTATAGATTTACGGTGTGCGGGTGAACAGCAGTTAAAAACCAAAGGGTTTGGTATTTCCATTTTATGATATTTACGTTTTAAATCACAAAAAAATTTTCCCAAAAAACGATTTCTTTGCATGTAAGATTTCCAAAACATAGCTATATGCAGTATTTTTTTTTTTACCCCTTTTTTACAGGCAGGTGTAATCAAACTACAAATATGCTAAAGGGGTCGTCTGACCATTTACAGAACTGCTGTACCAAAGGGGACAGAGTTCCCCAAACCCCAAGTGAAATATCCCAAATTCATATCGGTTTAAAAAATTTATTTGGTTTTTTGGGGCAGTGTCTGGGAAAAGGGGCCCCCTGTTTTTACTTTTGAATGACCCCGGGTTTCCCCCGAGACTTTTTCCCTATAGTTTGTGCTTGAGTTTGGCTATGAGGGTGTTGCGGAAACGGGAAAAAAGACTTTTGATGGGAGCCACCAAACGATGCAGCCTCACTTTGTTGGGGGCAATGTTTTTTTTTTGCCCCCCCGTTAACATCTTTTTGTTCTTGCAGAAATGAAAGTACCCCTTTTTGTGGAAAGGGGGCCCCAGTTTTAAAGAACGGAAAAACGTTCAGGGGAAAAACCTTTCCCCTTTAAAAAATAGGTAAACTTTCAAAGAGTTTGGGTTTTTTACCCCCGAAGTTGGGGGGGACGTTCAGATTGATATACAGTGTTTTTGAAGGGTTTTTTTGGGAGGGGCCCTTGGGTCATGAACACTGACACCCCAATTCTTGGGGGGCGTTGAAGTGGGTTATGGTTTGATTTTTATGTAAGCCCCCCCAAAAACCCAAAACCCCCCAAAAAAAAAAAAATCGGGTGGTGAGACATGTTCCCCCCCGGTTTGGGGGGCTTGTCCAAAGGGCCCCCCGTTGGTTTTTGCCTTTTGGAATAAATGCCGTCAGTATCCCCCAAAATGGCGACGTTAATTTAAAAACAAAAAAGTTTTTCGTTCCCCCCCAAAACGTGTTTTAAAGTAGAAGGGGTTTTTTTTACTCGAGCAGGGGGATGTTTGAGGAGGAAAAAACAACTGAAAAGTTGTATAACTTTGGACCCTGGGCGGTTTTTACAACAGAAAAACACGAATTGGCCCAAAGGAAAAGTTGAAGGCCAAAATGGGCAATAGATCCCCGGGAATTTTGGGGGCCCTTTAAATTTTTTTGCCCTAATTGTTTTTTGCTTTTTCAACCCGTTTTTGTTGGTACCTGTTGTGTAAGTGAAGAAAGTTTTGGAATTTTACCCGCCATAACCCGGGGGGGGCCCCCCGGGGCCCCCTGTTTAAAGCCCCTGTGAGTTTTTCCCCTGCAGTTGGGCGTAAAAGGTTTTTCCCGTGTTTAAACCTAGGAAGTAATTTTTCCCCGGGGGGATGTTGTGATGTTAGGATTATTTTTCCCCCTTTCTGATGTTTGGAAAAGACCCTTTTTGTTTTTGATGTTAGGATGACTTTCCAAATTTTGATGTTAGGTGTTTCCATTTTTTGCTAAAATTTTGGATGATTTTTCCCTGTTGCTGATGTTAGGATGCTTTC
>JAPXFY010004935.1:12500-16426 GCA_030674185.1 Monoplex corrugatus | reverse complement strand
TTGGTTGGTTGGTTTTGTTGTTATTGTTGTTGTTTTTTTGTTCCTGTTTGTTTGAACGCAGGCAGTCACACTTGCTTAGGATTACAGGTCGGCTGGTTCTTTTGATGGACTCACGATTTCATGTCTCAAGCTCAGCCTCAGACCGTAACATAATTGTTGGCTTCTAGTGGTGTCAGTATCTTAGGGATTCTGTTCACCTTCCAGTTTCAAGCCCTTGTTAGTGCATAAGGTTTTGTGTAGACTCAAGGTCTTTGCTAGAGAAATGCTGGTAAATTTGGTTGAAAACATACTATTATTATTGGAATTGTAAGGGAGGCAATGGATTTGTCTCGAACAAACTCGAAACATCACTACTGAAAGGACAAGAAAATTAATATCGTATGGGATTTCCTTTGGTTAGCGCTGATTAACGTTAACATTGTATGGGATTTTCTTTGGTCAGCGTGGATTAACATTAACGTTGTATGGGATTTCCTTTGGTTAGCGCTGATTAACGTTGATATTGTATGGGATTTTCTTTGGTCAACGTGGATTAACGTTAGCGTTGTATGGGATTTCCTTTGGTTATCACGGATTAACTTTAATATTGTATGGGATTTCCTTTGGTTAGCACGGATTAACGTTAATACTGTACGGGATTTCCTTTGGTTAGTGTGGATTAATGTTAATGTCGTATGGGATTTCCTTTGGTTAGCGTGGATTAACGTACTGAAAAAAATGTCAATATATCAGGGGAATTGCCTGAACAGTCCAGTGTGAAAGAGATGTTGCCCAAAAAGTTTTGTATAATGTTGGATTGTTTAAGGTACGAATAATTACCTACAATCAGGTTATCATACATGTCTGCCTTGCCACCTGATTATTTTAGAAGACATCAAATTATTACATACCATCATGTAATTATAAATGTATGCATTGCCACCTGATAATTTTAGAAGACATCAGAATACTGCATCGAAAGAGAAGTGTCTTTACCTAAAATGTTCAGAAAATATCTAATGCTGCTATAATACAGGGAACACATAACACCCAAACGTACATTTGTGGACATTTCCTTAGTTATAATGGATGACGAGCGATAATCAGTCAAAATACATTTGTCTCCTTTATCTTGCTATAAGATGTTAGGAGATTGATGTCCAGAAAGAGGGACCCCAAAATTCCGGCAAATTCTCTGATACTGCCACATACCTTACTGGAACAGAGAAGACAAAAAAACGACAAGCCTGCTATGTTTTCGTTGGATCATGTTTCTTTGGTGGACCTGTTCAAAGCGAGAACATGGGCAAATTTATTTTTACCTGTCCTCATGTTTTGCTTTTTCTGCTGCTGAGTTCATTGCGTGTGGACTGCTCCTCCCAGCCTTTCCCTTCTTTCCCGCCCCCATTGATCTAAGCTTAGAAGAAGAATAAAATATTACGTATAGCGTTACCACGAAGATGCAACTGCGCAGTTTCTCCAACATGATGACGGGGTGAGACGTCAGAGGCAGCAATATTTTGTAAGGATGAAATGTTATTGTGAGTGTTCATGTATATTACGAACACAAAAAAAAAAAAAACGAAAAAAGAAAAAAAAAAAAAACGAAGTCAAACCCTTTTTCTTGTTGTCAATTTTGACCAGATGGATTGAAAAGTACTTTAAGATAGATAGATAGATAGATAGATAGATAGATAGATAGATAGATAGATAGATTGACTGATTGATAGAGAGAAGGACAGAGAAAGATACAAGTAGACAGACAGACAGAGAGTACTGTAGCCACAAGTCATTGACCTATAAGCAGATTACTGCAGTTGTCAACCAGCTCACACACAACAGCATTTTTAAATCAACCATCCAATTTCCTTTTTAGTCAGCTGTTTGGAAAACCATGCGCAAACGCTGAGATTTTAGTTCTTTGAGTAATGCAGTGTTTGCATAGGCGGTAGTATGAAAGGGTTTCAATGTGCGGTGAGCCCAAACATGTTTTGAGAATGCAAAAATGCAAACATTATTTATGATTTTACTTCGTATTGAAACTTTTTTTGCACTATGTACATGTATGTGTAGGTGTATACCCTCTATGGACAAGAGATGGATGTAAGAATTTTTTTTTCTTTTTTCATGCCATCGTAAGTAAAATTACTTCCTGCTCTCTCTCTCTCTTTCTCTCTCTCTCTCTCTCTTTCTCTCTCTCTCTCTCTCTCTCTCTCTCTTTCTCTCTCTCTCTCTCTCTCTCTCTGTCTCTCTCTGTCTATCTCTCTGTCTCTGTCTCTGTCTGTCTGTCTGTCTGTCTCTGTCTCTGTCTCTCTCATTCTGTCTTCGTCTATGTTTCTCTTTCTCCTTCTCTCTCACTCACTCTCTCTGTCTCACTCTCTTTCCCTTCCCCCCCTCTCTCTCTTTTCTCTGTCTTGCTTTCTCTTTCCCTCTGTGTCTGTCTGTCTGTGTCTGTCTATAATATAGACATTATGTGGGCATCATAGTGTTCTTTCATTATTGTAGACCCTCCACAGGCGAGGTTGGATGTTAAAAGCATGTCTCTGCTTATGCTACTATCTTCCAAACTAAACATGTGTTTTCGTTTTTTTTTGTTGTCTGATAGTGTGTTATCTGCTTCTCACCGTCTCCTATCTCTCTGTCTTCCTCTCTCTGTCTCTGTCCCTCTGTCTGTCCCTCTGTCTGTCTGCCTGTCTGTCTGTCTGTCTGTCTGACTGACTGTCTGTATGTCTGTCTGTTTGTCTCTCTCTCTGTCTCTGTCTCACTCTCTCTCCTTGTCTGTCTGTCTCTCTAACTGTCTGTCTCTCTCTCTCACTGTCTGTCTCTCTCTGTCTCTCTCTGTGTGTCTCTTTCTATATGTCTCTCTGTCTGTCTATCTAGTATCTGTCTCTGTCTCTATCTCTGTCTGTGTCTGTCTTCTGTCTGTCTGTCTGTCGCTCTCTCTCTCTCTCTCTCACTCTCTCTCTCTCTCTCTCTCTCTCTCTCTCTCTCTCTCCCTGTCTCCCTCCCTCGCTCTCTCTTTGTCTCTCTGGCTATCTCTGTTTCTCTCCTCCCTTTCTCCCCCTCTCTCCTTCTTCCTTACTTGGCGCCTATGTTGTTTTCTAGCAGGTAGATTAAAGGTATCTCACTTAATTCTATCTTAATAGCTTTCCATTACCTGAGACATGATGGGTTATTTTTGGTTCAGCAAGAAATTTTTCTAGTGCTTGCTCGCTCGCTCGCTCGCTCTCTCTCTCCCTCTCTCTCTCTCTTTCTTTCTTTCTGTCTTTCTTTCTCTCTCTCTTTCTCTCTGTCTGTCTGTCTGTCTGTCTGTCTCTCTGTCTGTGTGTGGTGTGTGTGTGTGTGTGTCTCTCTCTCTCTTTCTCTCCCTCCCTCCATTCTCTATCTGTCTGTCTGTCTCTGTCTATCTGTCTGTCTGTCTGTCTTTCTGTTTCTCTCTCTCTCTCTCTGTCTCTATCTCTGTCTCTCTCTCCTTTCTCTCTCTCTCCTTTCTCTCTCTCTCCTTTCTCTCTCTCTCTCTCTGTCGCAGTCTCTCCCTCTCGCTCTTTCTTTCAGTCTTCTTTATATAGGGAGAGTATGTCTTATTGACTGGAGAGGAAGGTGTACATGTGAATCTACGTGTCTACGTCTGTCAGGAAGAAAAATGTGCTAGCAAGTTTTTCTCAACTGTTTCTGGATGGATCTTTACCAAATCTGGGTCAAAGCTGTGGATTCTTTGGGTGTCACCTATACATAAACTTAAAAGTCATGGCACCAAGGTCAAGATAACACGGGATAAGAAAAAAAAAAGAGTGCAATTTAGCATGAACATCCCAAAACATCTTAATTCTGTTTCCTCTGTTTTGACAGTCTATTATTTTCCTTGCCTTAAATCAAGTTTTATTTCGTTTAATGCTACCTCTACGTCACAGTAACCTTGGGAAATACAAAATGTTGATTATCTTCTG
>JAPXFY010004935.1:0-2500 GCA_030674185.1 Monoplex corrugatus | reverse complement strand
GCCTGTCTTTTCCTAATCTTCCTTATGAGTGATCTCCTTGTGTCTGCCTCCATCAAGACTGTCTCATTTGTTTTCTTTGCTGTCCATGGAACTCTCAACATTCTTCTTAGAAACCACATCTCGGCTGCCTCAATCTTGTTCTGGCTTTGCTTGCTGACTGTCCACGCCTTGCACCCGTACAACAGTATTGGTTCTATCTAACATTCAAGGACTGTCTTTCTGACGTCAATTGACGGGCATTTGCTGGTAAGAACGCTTGTCATCTTCTCGAACGCTGTCTCGGCCTGGCCGATTCCGCCAGCTATTTCTGATGTGCATCTGCCGTCTGATGAAATGACCGTTCCCAGGTATCTGAACCCATTAACCTGTGTCAAGGTTGTGCCATTTGCTGTTATTTTGCATGAGGGGATTTCATGTTTTTTTACTGATCACCATGACTTCAGTCTTCCTGCTGTTTAGTTTCAACCCCTTACCTTTGCATTTTATTTCTAGTATATTCACAAGGTTTTGTAGGTCCCTTTCATTTTCTGCAATTAGCACGGTGTCATCTGCGTACCGAATGTTGTTTATCATTTCCCCTCCAACCTTTAATCCAGGGTCTTCTTCTAGGTTTCTCATGATGTTTTCGCTGTACATGTATAGTGAAAACAGATCTGGTGACAAAACACAACCCTGTCTGACTCCTCTTTTGATGTTTTGGAAAGAGCTTATATTGTTTTCTATTCTCATTGCAGCTGTATGTTCCCAGCACAAATTCCTGATTATTCTTAGATCTTTTCCATCAACATTGAGTCTCTCCAGTTGGTTGATCAATTCTTCACGTCGTGCCCGATCGAAAGCCTTGGTATAGTCAACAAAACATAAATACAAATCCTTATTCATCTCAATTGACTTCTCTATGATAGTTCTTAGGATGTATATGGCATTAATATTTCCTTTCCCTTCCACAAATCCACACTGTTCTTCTGCTATTTCTCTTTTGAGTCTATTCCTTGTCCTCATCATGATTATTCTTATCAGGATTTTTGTTACATGACTCATCAAACTGATTGTGCGGTGGAGTTCGCATTCTATAGCCCCTGTCTTGTTCGGAAGTGCAATGAAAATTGATTTTGACATATCTTTGGGGATTTTTCCAGTGTCATAACTTTCATTTAGGAGGACTGTTATATTTTCTATGCCAAATTCCTCCAGGGCTTCAATCATCTCTGTAGTAATGTTGTCTGGTCCTGGGGCTTTTCCTGGTTTAATCTTTTTCAGTGCTGCTCTAACTTCATCTTTCATTATGGGTGGTCCTTCAAACTTCTTTTTTATAATGTGTTCTTCGTTTCTGTCATCCTCAAAAAGGTCTTTAATGTATTCTCCCCATCTGTCCAGTATTTTGTCTTTTTCCATGATAAGCGTGCCATCTTTCGATTTTAAGCAACCAGTTGATGTGCATGTATTTTTCCTGTGGACAATTTCTTCAATTCGTCTGTACATACCCTGAGGATCCATTTTGTGTCGTTCTTCTATCAGAGGTAAATAGTCTTAATATTTAAAAGACAAATGCAAAGGATGACTTTGTCTTCTTTTAATCTGTCCTTTTCTTTCCTCAACGAAACTGACAGTCAATACTATACCCCACGCTTAAAAGATTTCTGACAGTGAACCCAACATGTTGTTCAGAGATTTATCTCGACGTCATCTGTGTTGTCTTACACACCATAAGCTGTTAACAATATTTTAAGGAAACGTCTTAGGGTAAACATATATTGTGGTGTATGAGTGACAGCTTCGAAATATGAATGAAACTGAAGACTCTACCACAATCAGATAAACTGAAAGCATTGCGAAATATGGACATGATGATGATGGATAGTATAATGATCAGAGATAAAATGAGGTGGATGAATGATTGGGCCCTGTGCGTGAGAATGAGTGTTTGTTAAGTTAATGTTGTGATAAAGGTAGGAAACACATTTATTTCGTGTGGACTGAAAGATGGGAAAAATGATTAATTGATTTTGTTTCCTTAAAGAAAGGGAGATGTGACGTGTGTTGACAGTAAACAGCGTGCGGATAACAGCACGGCATGATATTCGTTTAAATGATAACTGATTGCTGTTCATTGTGAAATGTATATATATATAGACAGTTGAGAATCAGACAGTGACGAGTAAAGATGAAGAAGCATTGCCCTGTCTTCCGAGTTGGCTGTAGAAAGAACGAAACTCTCTCTCTCTCTCTCTCTCTCTCTCTCTCTCTCTCTCTCTCTCTCTCTCTCCTCTCTCCTTTTCTGTCTCTCTGTCTGATTGTCTGTCTGTCTGTATGTCCATCTCTCTCTGTCTGTCTCTCTTCTTTTCTCTTTGTCTCTGTCTCTGTCTGTCTCTGTCTGTTGGTCTGTCTGTCTGTCTGTCTGTCTGTCTGTCTGTCTGTCTGTCTCTCTCTCTCTCTCTGTTTTTTTTCTCTCCTTTTGCAGGAAGCAATAGAGTGTAGACACTCCTGTTTTCCAGTGCCA
>JAPXFY010004934.1:10000-16426 GCA_030674185.1 Monoplex corrugatus | reverse complement strand
TCGGTGTGGTCAGACCCAACGTATGTCTACATCATCTAATCATATGGCAGCGGGAAGGTTTTTCCATGCCATTTGTTGGACGAACTGCTTTCGAGTGATGGTTCCACGTTCTCGACTTCTTTTTATATGGTTCATCTGTTGTCGCTTCAAACGTGCCTGTCGACTTGGTGGCCTCAATGGCATCACTCCGATCACTCCAGCACGGGCACTTATCGTGTTCATTTTGGTGTAGGAGCCCTTCTGAACGTCTTTCACTTTGTCCATCCATTCGCAGATATCGGGGTGAAAATGGTAGAATAGATCTGCGAAATGGCTGTGAAATGACTCACATGCGTTTGTTGTGCGTGGAGCGTCCAAGTTTGGGTCTGCCCATAACTCAGATGGAAAGATTGCTTCGGAGTCGTCAGATCCAATGTATGTCCTCAGCATGTAATCGGTGAAAGCAGTACATCTCGCATCAGCCGGTGTGTCGTCC
The DNA here is from genome assembly GCA_030674185.1 of Monoplex corrugatus. Classification (NCBI taxonomy): domain Eukaryota; kingdom Metazoa; phylum Mollusca; class Gastropoda; order Littorinimorpha; family Ranellidae; genus Monoplex; species Monoplex corrugatus. Next base: position 15,951 of record JAPXFY010004934.1, on the reverse strand, counting down.
AGCATGTCAAAAGCAAAGCATTCTTCCACTTCGCCCGGCTCAATGAAGCTCAGGCCAAAGAATCTCTTCAGCCAGACCCCAATCTCCGAATCAGGTTTCTGATACTCGTCAGCCAAACCGAGTGATGCGATCTTTCTGTACCAGGCTTGGCTGAGATGAAAGTGACAACCTTTCACAGAAATGTTCGGCCACACCACTCTCACTGCTTGGTGGGAGGCTTTTTCAAAGTCCAGATGGATTTGTTCGAGTTCAAGCTCCAGATCATAGTCCAGTGCGATGGCTTTCACATGTCGAAACATTTCAATGTAAACTTGTTCTGTCTTTGACGACAAAAGAGCGTGTTCACACAGGGTACGTAGGTATCAGCCTTGAGCGCATGCAGAGTGTACATTTGGAGAAAGTGCCGGGGACAAGTTTTAAATGTACCATCTCCAAAAACCCGTGAGTCTCTATCACACAGCAGCACCATGTTGGACTTTGTTGTGATGATTATGATCCCCTTCTCTGCGTCGTTCACATGAATCATGTTTTCGTTTCTGCACGATCTCCTGTCTTGCTCATCCACAATGCTATGTGTCTCTGCGCGATCCTTAGGTAGTTTTGGCAACTGCTTTCGCCGCTCTTGATACACAGCCTTTCGGGCAAGTTCCATGTCAGTGAAGTCGATGAGCTCGTTGTCTTGTGGCAGTTCCTGTCGCATTAGCTTGGCGGGACGTTCAAAGAGGTCATCGGCACCTCGCCGCTTGCACCGTTTGCGAAATTCGTCGACAGCCAGTTGCTTTTCATTTTTAACTTCATGGTCTGAGTGTTCCTTTGTGAATACGATGTTTTTGTTGTCGACGGTAGTTTTACATCTTGCATTGCAGTCTCTCCTTGTACATCTCCATATCTTCGCTTTAGTGGATGTTCTGTCGAGTCTGTACATGTAGCCGTTAATCATAAGTGAAGGCTTGTTTCTGTTGGTGGTCGTAACGGTTACTTGGTCATCCATATTGCAGTTGAAGATGTAATGTGGCGAGGCAAGGACAATCTTCTGACATGCCGTACTTTTGCTGAATTAGTTGCTGAACATCTGCTCAGTCGTGACAGAAGAAAAAAGACAACGGCATGCATGCTAGCATAGTACAAAATTTCCTGACGACTGAGCAGATGTTCAGCGATTAACTCAGTGTGTGCAAAAGAAATGCCAAAGGTCAATGATCGCTTTCCGGTTGTTTAAGTGCGCGCATAACGGCTGTGCAATTGACGGTGAAACACGCGATTTCCGGTTGTGGAAAACGCGCGCAAAAAGGCGCGCGCATTACAGCGGTGCGCGCAAAACGGCAACTCTGCCACTCTCGGGGCACTCAGCTTCCAATGGTGGCGGGGGTGGAAGGTGGGGATGAAACAAGTGGTTAAGGGACATGATACTAGTGGGGGGGGGGGGGGGAGGGATAATAAAAATGGTTTAGGGATAGTTTAGGGTTGGGAGTTAAGATAAATGCATGGGGAATAAGATAAGTGACTGGGGTATAAGATAAAGGGTTGGGGAACAAGATAACTGGTTGAAGGTAAGATAACTGTCAGGGGGGGGGGGTAAGATAAACAGGTTGGGGGATAAGTTAAATGGTTGGAGAATAAGATAACTGGTCAGAAGATAAGATACAAGGTTGGGGGATAAGATAAATGCTGGAGAACCAGGATAATTATTTGGGGGATAAGACGAAACGTAGGAAGATAAGATAAATGGCATGGGATATAACACATATGCTTTGGAAGATAAGATAATGGATTGGGGATAATATAAATAGTCGAGAGATAAGATAATTGGTCTAAAGATACGATTTGTTGGGGATTATAAAAAGTGGTTGGGGGATATGATAGTGTTTGGGGGATGGGATAAATAGCAGGGAAATAAAATAAATGTTTGCAGGATAAGATCAATGGTTGGAGGACAAGATAAATGGTTGGAGGACAAGATAAATGGTTGGAGGACAAGATAAATGGTTGGAGGACAAGATAAATGGTTGGGGACAAGATAAATGGTTGAGGACAAGATAACTGATTGGAGGATAATATAAATGGTTGAAGATAAAGATAAATGGATGGGGGAGTAAGATAAATGGTTGTGCGATAAGATAAATAGTCGGGGATAAGATGTATGGTTGAAGGACAATATAATTGGAGGATCATATAAATGGTTGAAGATAAGATAAATTGTTGGGGGCGTAAGATAAATGTTTGAAGATAAGATAAATGGATGGAGATAAGATAAATGGTTGGGAGATAAGATAAATGGTTGTGAAATAAGATAAATGGTTGTGAAATAAGATAAATGGTTGGAGATAAGATAAATGGTTGGAGATAAGATAAACGGTTGGAGATAAGATAAATGGTTGGAGATAAGATAAATTGTTGGGGGAGTAAGATAAATGGTTGAGGATAAGATAAATGGTTGGGATAAGATAATTGGTTGGGAGATAAGGTAAATGGTTGTGAAATAAGATAAATGGTTGTGGAATAAGATAAATGGTTGTGGAATAAGATAAATGGTTGTGGAATAAGATAAATGGTTGAGATAAGATAAACGGTTGGATATAAGATCGGGGATATGGTAAATCGTTGGGGATATGATAAATGGTTGGGGGTCAAGATGAATGGTTTGAGGATAATATAAATGGTTGGGGGATAAGATAAATTGTTGGGACGATAACATAAATGATTGGGGGATAAGATACATGGTTGGATGATAATGTAAATGGTTGGGGATACTATAAATAGTTGAGATATAAAATAATTGATGTAGGGATGTGATTTAGTTGGGGATAAAAAAGGTGGTTGGAAGATAAGATAAATGGTTGGGAAAGAACATAAATGGTTGGAGATAAGATAAAATGTTGGGGGATGTGGGAAATAATATAAATGTTTGGTGGACAAGATTAATAGTTGGGGATAAGATAAATTGATGGGAGTAAGATAAATGGTTGGGGATAAGATAAATAGTTGGAAGATAAGATAAATGGTTGGAAGATAGATAAATGATTGGAAGGTAAGATAAATAGTTGGAAGATAAAATAGACAGCTTGTTTAGTCTTTGTTGTCGACATAGATCAGTTGGCCGAAAATTTGCGCCTCTCCTATTTCATTACATCAAATACGCGTTCTGCTCAGATTTGTGTTTCTTTCTTTCTTTCTTTCTTTCTTTCTTTTTTTGTTTTTCAGTTACTGTTTGCTTGAACGCTGGCAAACACATTGATTCAGATTTCATCTTGTATCTTGTTACATAAATGTTTGTCTTCCTGTTTGACTTTATACTGTTGTGGCGTTGTTTCTTGGATACAATTTGTTGAATAAAAAAGACAGAAGAGGTCATTTTTGTTCACCTTTTTCCATTGCATGTGTGTTATGTCAGTTACAAGTTTTGCCCTACTCTTGAAACACACCAAGATTGTATGGCATGTGATTAATGTTAGTTATCAATTTGCCCCAACTCTTCAAACACACCAACATTTCATGACATGCTTATTATGTCAGTTATCAATTTGCCCAACTCTTCAAACACACCAACATTGTATGGTATGCGTATCATGTTAGTTATCAGTTTGCCCAACTCTTCAAACACACCAACATTGTATGGCATGTGTATAATGTTAGTTATCAGTTTGCTCCAATCTTGAAACACACCAACATTGTATGGCATGTGTATAATGTTAGTTATCAGTTTGCTCCAATCTTGAAACACACCAACATTGTATGGCATGTGTATAATGTTAGTTATCAGTTTGCTCCAATCTTGAAACACACCAACATTGTATGGTATGCGTATCATGTTAGTTATCAGTTAGCTCCAATCTTGAAACACACCAACATTGTATGGCATGTGTATAATGTTAGTTATCAATTAGCTCCAATCTTGAAACACACCAACATTGTATGGCATGTGTATAATGTTAGTTATCAATTTGCTCCAACTCTTCAATCACACCAACATTGTATGGCATTGTATAATGTTAGTTATCAGTTTGCCCAACTCTTCAATCACACCAACATTGTATGGCATGTGTATAATGTTAGTTATCAGTTTGCCCAACTCTTCAAACACACCAACATTGTATGGCATGTGTATAATCTTAGTTATCAGTTTGCTCCAATCTTGAAACACACCAACATTGTATGGCATGTGATTAATGTTAGTTATCAGTTTGCTCCAATCTTGAAACACACCAACATTGTATGGCATGTGATTAATGTTAGTTATCAGTTTGCTCCAATCTTGAAACACAACAACATTGTATGGCATGTGTATAATGTTAGTTATCAGTTTGCTCCAGTCTTGAAACACACCAACATTGTATGGCCTGTGTATAATGTTAGTTATCAGTTTGCTCCAATCTTGAAACACACCAACATTGTATGGCATGTGTATAATGTTAGTTATCAGTTTGCTCCAATCTTGAAACACACCAACATTGCATGGCATGTGTATAATGTTAGTTATCCGTTTGCTCCAATCTTGAAACACACCAACATTGTATGGCATGTGTATAATGTTAGTTATCAGTTTGCTCCAATCTTGAAACACACCAACATTGTATGGCATTGTATAATGTTAGTTATCAGTTTGCTCCAATCTTGAAACACACCAACATTGTATGGCATGTGTATAATGTTAGTTATCAGTTTGCTCCAATCTTGAAACACACCAACATTGTATGGCATGTGTATAATGTTAGTTATCAGTTTGCTCCAATCTTGAAACACACCAACATTGTATGGCATGTGATTAATGTTAGTTATCAGTTTGCTCCAATCTTGAAACACACCAACATTGTATGGCATGTGATTAATGTTAGTTATCAGTTTGCTCCAATCTTGAAACACACCAACATTGTATGGCATGTGTATAATGTTAGTTATCAGTTTGCTCCAATCTTGAAACACACCAACATTGTATGGCATGTGTATAATGTTAGTTATCAGTTTGCTCCAATCTTGAAACACAACAACATTGTATGGCCTGTGTATAATGTTAGTTATCAGTTTGCTCCAATCTTGAAACACACCAACATTGTATGGCATGTGATTAATGTTAGTTATCAGTTTGCTCCAATCTTGAAACACACCAACATTGTATGGCATGTGATTGATGTTAGTTATCAGTTTGCTTCAATCTTGAAAACACCAACATTGTATGGCATGTGATTAATGTTAGTTATCAGTTTGCTCCAATCTTGAAACACACCAACATTGTATGGCATGTGTATAATGTTAGTTATCAGTTTGCTCCAATCTTGAAACACACCAACATTGTATGGCCTGTGTATAATGTTAGTTATCAGTTTGCTCCAATCTTGAAACACACCAACATTGTATGGCATGTGATTAATGTTAGTTATCAGTTTGCTCCAATCTTGAAACACACCAACATTGTATGGCATGTGTATAATGTTAGTTATCAGTTTGCTCCAATCTTGAAACACACCATTATTGCATGGCATGTGTATAATGTTAGTTATCAGTTTGCTCCAATCTTGAAACACACCAACATTGTATGGCATGTGATTAATGTTAGTTATCAGTTTGCTCCAATCTTGAAACACACCAACATTGTATGGCATGTGATTGATGTTAATTATCAGTTTGCTTCAATCTTGAAACACACCAACATTGTATGGCATGTGATTAATGTTAGTTATCAGTTAGCTCCAATCTTGAAACACACCAACATTGTATGGCATGTGATTAATGTTAGTTATCAGTTTGCTCCAATCTTGAAACACACCAACATTGTATGGCCTGCGTATTAAGTTAGTTATCAATTTGCCTTACTTTTATAATAATAATAATAATTACAATATTTATATAGCGCAAAATCTTGATAAAATCAAATCTAAGCGCTGAAACAGACACACACGCACGCACGCACGCACACACACGCACGCACACACGCACGCACACACACACACACACAC
>JAPXFY010000493.1:42500-56158 GCA_030674185.1 Monoplex corrugatus | reverse complement strand
AGTTAATTATGTAGTATGTATTATGTATTGTTTTAAAAGGTATGTATGCATGTATGTATGAAGAAACTATGTATGTACTATGAAAGTATGTATGAATGTATGTTGAAATATGTATGAGTGGTATGTATTTATTAGTATCATGTTTATATGTTTTAGAAAATAGTATGTAGTATGTTGTATAATTATGTATCAGTATGAACTAGTACATGTATGAGTAGACTTGTTGTACATGATGTATCATTTATTTATCTAGTATTTATCTTTTTATCTAGATTAGTATGTACTAGTAGAAACATGAAATTTACTTGTATGATATATGTATCATGAATAATTATGTATGATCTATTAATCAGTTGTATCTATTTGTATGTATGTATCTATGTATCTAGTAGTATGTATGTTGATGTACTATTATCTATGATGTATGTATGTATCTATGTTGTACAATGAAATTTATGTAGTATCTTTTATGAGAGTATGATCTATGATTATCTAGTACTTGTATGTATTATTACATGATGAAATCTATGATGATCATGTTGACAGTAAGTATGTATGTAGTATCATGTATGTATCTATTATGTATGTATGTATGTATGTCTATGTGTATTAGTGCTGATTATTATGTATGTATGTATGTATGTATCTATGTATGTATTATGTATTATGTAATTGTATTATGTATGTATCTATGTAATGTATCTATGTATGTATGTATCTATGTATGTATGTATCTATGTATGTATGTATCGTATCTATGTAGTATCTATTATGTATCTATGTATGTATCTATGTTATCTATTATGTATCTATGATTATTATGTATTATATGTATGTATCTATTATGTGATGTATGTTATCTATGTTAATGTATCTATGTATGTATCTATATGTAATGATATGTATGTATCTATGTATGTATTAATGATCTATGTATGTATCTATGTATGTATGTATTATATTTATGTATATGTATGATGTATTATCTATGTATGTATCTATGTATGTATGTATGTATGTATGTATCTATGTATTGTATCTATGTATGTAGTATTATGTATGTATCTATGTATGTATCTATGTATGTATGATATCTATGTAGTAGTATTATCATGTATGTTATGTATGTATGTATCTATGTATTATGTATGTATGATTATGTATGTATTATGTATGTATCTATGTATGTATGTATTATCTATGTATGTATGTATAGTATGTATGTATGTATGTATCTATGTATTTGTATGTATCTATGTATGTATCTATGTATGTATCTATGTATCTATGTATGTATCTAGTATGTATTATGTATGTATCTATGTATGTATGTATGTATCTATGTATGTATGTATTATCTATGTATGTATCTATTATGTATCTATGTATGTATCTATGTATGTATATGTATGTATCTATGTATGTATCTATGTATGTATCTATGTATATTATGTATGTATTAGTATCATGTAGTAGGTATCATAGTATGTATGTATCTATGTATGTATTCTTATGTATGTATCATTATGTATGTATCTATAGTATTATGTATGTATGTATGATATGTATTATGTATAGTATGCTATGATTATGTATGTATCTAATGATATGTATGTATTAGTATGTATGTACTATGTATGTACTATGTATTATTATGTATGTATTATGTATCTAATGTATTATGTATGTATCTATGTATGTATGTATTATTATGTATGTACATGTATGTATCTAGTATGTATGTACTATGTATGTATCATATGTATGTATCTATGTAGATCTAGTATAGTTAAGTATTATTGTATGAGTATGTATGTTATGTATGTATGTATATGTATTATGTAATCTATTATGTATCGTATGTATGTATATTATGTATGTAGTACAGTATGTTATGTAATGTATGTATATCTATGTATGTATTATCATGTATGTATTCAGTATCTATGTAGTATCTATTATGTATGTATGTATGTATGTATTATAGTATTATCTATGTATATGTATCTATGTATGTATCTAGTATGTATGTATTATGTATGTATATGTATATTTTATGTAGTATGTATCTATTAGTATGTATCTGTATGTATGTATTATGTATATGTATATCTATGTATGTATTATTATGTATATTACTGTATTAGTATTATGTATATTATGTATGATGTATCTAGTAATATATTATGTATGTATCTATATGTACTATGTATTATAATATGTATGTATGTATGTATCTATGTATTATCTATGTATGTCTATTATGTATTAGTTATCTATGTATGTATTATGTAGTATTATTATTATTATTATGTATCTATGATATGTACTATGTATGTATTAGTATGTATATTGTATGTAGTATCTATGATGTATATGTATATCTATGTATTATATGTATGTATGATATTATGTATGTATCTATGTATCATTATGTATTAGTATCTATGTATGTATCTATTATGTATGTATCTATGTATGATGATCTATGTATGTATTATGTAATGTATGTATGTATGTATTATCTATGTATGTATATGTATGTATGTATGTATTATTGTATTATGTTTATGTAATATATGTATTTGTTATTATGTATGTATCTATGTATGTATTGTATTATTAGTATCATGTATGTATATGTATTATGTATATTATTATGTATTATTATTATCTATGTATGTATGTATTATCGTATGTATTATGAATTATGTATGTATATGTTATATTATGTATATGTATATGTATGTATCTATGTATGTATGTATTTATGTATGTATTATGTATCATGTTATGTATTATTATGTATGTATGTATTGTTTATGATGTATGTATTATGTTTATGTATTATTATTATATGTATTGTATGTATATTATATTATGATTATCTATGTATGTATTTATGTATGTATATGTATTACTATGTATGATTATGTATTATGTATTATATGTATTATTTATTATGTATGTATTATGTATGTATTATGATTATTATTGTATTTGTATGTATGTATGTATGTAGTATTATCTATGTATGTATCTATGTATGTATCTATGTATGTATTATGTATTATTATGTTTATCTATTATTATCTAAAGTATTATTATTATGTATGTATTATGTATGTATCATGTAGTATCTATTTTATGTATTATCTATGTATGTATCTATGTATGTATTATGTATTATGTATTATCTATGTATGTATCTATGTATTATGTTACTATGTATGTATCTATGATGTATGTATCTATGTATGTTTTGTATTATCTATGTATGTATTATGTATTATGTATTATGTATTATGTATGTATTATGTATTCTATGTATTATTATGTATGTATGATCTATGTATGTATGTATTATGATTAGTATCTATGTTATGTATCTATGTATGTAAGTATGTATGTATATGTATTGTATGTATTATGTATGTATCTATTATGTATATTGTATGTATTATGTATGTATCTATGTAGTATCTATGTATGTATGTATTATGTATGTATCTATGTATGTATCTATGTATGTATTATTATGAAATTATGTATTATGTATGTATGTAAGTAATATGATGTTGTAAGTTTTTCTATGTAGTATGTATGTTTTTTTATTAGTAATTTTTTTTTTATTATGTATCTATGTAGTATCTATTTTTTGGTATTATGTATTAGGTATGTATTATTTTTATGTATTTTTTCTATGTATGAATTATGTATGTATCTATGTTAATTATGTATTATTAGGGTTCTGTATGTAGGTATTATGTATAAGTTTTTTGATTTTATGTATAAAATTATAAATTTATGTATTATGTATGTACCCTAGGTATGTATCTATAATGAAATTAAATTATGTATCTATGTATGTATCAATGTAATTTTATTATGTTTTAATAAATATTTTTTTTGTATGTAAGTATGAAATTTTATGTATGTAGTATGGGGTTTTTATGTATATTTTTGTATTTTTTGGTATGTATTAATTAAAAATGAATTAATTTTTTTTTAAATTATGAATATCTTTTATTTTTTTGTTAAATTTGGGGGGTTTTAAAATGTATGTTACCCCTAGTTTTTCCCCCTGGGTTTTTTTTCCAAATAAAAGGATGTTTTTTAAAAAATTTTTTATGATTATTTTATGTTTTTAAAATTTTTTTTTAAATTGTATTTTTTTTGTATTATTATTTTTTTTTTATTTTTTTTTTTTAGGAATTTTTTTTTTTGTATTTTTTTTCTTGTTGTTTGTTTTTGTTTGTTTTTTTTTTTTTGTTTTTATGTATATTTTTTTTTCAAATTTTTGGTTGTTCTTTTTCTTTTTTTTCTCGCTTTGAGTAAACCATTGCCAACAAAAAAAACCCCTTTTTTTTTTGTTTTTTGAAAAATGTGTTTAAAAACTGTTTGATAAATTTCCACACCCCTTTCCCCCCCCCCCCCCCCCCTCCCCCCCCCCCCCCCCCCCCCCCCCCCCCCCTTTCCCCTTTTTTTTTAATTTTTAAAATTAAAAAAGGGAAAAATTTGATTTTTTCCCCCCCCTAAAAAAAGGGCAAAAAAAATTTTTTAAATTTTTGCCCCCCCCCTTTGCTTTTAAAAAAAAAAAACCCCCCACCCCCCCTTTTTTTTTAAAAAAACCCCCTTCCCCTTTTTTTCCCCCCAAAAAAAACCCCCTTTTTTTCTTTTTTTGTCTTAACTTCTTTTTTTTCTTTTTCTTTTTTCCTACTTTTTTTTCTTATTTTTTTGTTTGTTTTTCCCTTTTTTCCCTTTCTTCCTTTTTTCCCTTTTTTTTCCCGGTTGTTTTGTTTTTTTTGTTTTTCTTTTTTGTGTTTTTTGGCTTTCTTTTTTCCCCCCTTTTTTTTCCCTTTTTTTGTTTTTTGGGGAAAAAAACCCCCCCCCTTCCCCCTTTTTTTTTTTGGGGGGCCCTTTTTTTTTGGGGGGGGCCGCCCCCTCTGGTTGGGGCAGGAAAGGTAGGGGAAAAAGGGGAAAAGGGGAAAGCAAGAAGGGGGGGGGAGGGGGGGGGGGGGTGGAGAGAGAGAGAAGAGGGGGTGAAAAAAAGTAAGGAAAAAAAAAAGCCCAAAAGAGTAATTTTAAAGAGAAAAAGAACAAAAAAAACAAACACAAAACAAAAAAAACAAAACAACAAACAACAAAACACAACCACAAAAAACACACACAAACAAAAACAAGACAAACAAAAAAACAGACAACAACAACACAACACACAACAACGACAACACCACACAACAACACAAAAACAACAAGCTAACAACACACAAGACAAAAATAGAACCAAACACACACCATGTTACCTAACACACACAAACCCCCACATAACACACCCCAACCTAAATCCCAACACACCCACAAAAACATACAACACCACCCCCCCCAAAAACCCCACACCTCCCCCACAACACACCCCAAAACCCCACTAAACCCCAACACCCCCACCCCCCAAAAAACCCACTCAAACACTCCCACACACACAACACAACCCCACAACACAAAAACCCACACATTTTTCCCCCTCACACAAAAAGGGAAACAAAAAAAAATTTCAACCAAAAAAGAAACAAAAAACGCAACCAAACACAATACAACACACACACACCCAACAACACACACACACACAACACCCCACAACACACACACCCCCCAAACCACACAACAAAACACAACCAACACAAAACACACAAAACCCCCCCCCGCGTCCCACCCACACCACACACACACAACAACACACACAAACAACACACACACACAAAACAACACACCCCACCCCCACTCAACACCCCACAAACACACAATACCACAAAACAACACAAAACAACACACACACACACACAAACACAAAACCCACACAAAACACACACCCCCCAACACACAACACCCCAAAACCACACACAAACAAACAACAAAACACACACACACACACAACACACAACAAAAAAAACAACACACACAACACCACACACACAACAAAAACACAAAACACTCACACACACAAAACACAACACACACACCACACAACACACAAAAAAACCCACAAAAAACAAAACCACACACAACACACAAAACACAAACCCACAAACACACACACACAAAAACAAACACACACCACACAAAAAACACACACACACACACACACACACCACACAAAAACACACACACACACACACAAAACATCACATCAGTGGGCATCGTGTGTCGTGAAGAGCATGTTTCCTTTTTCCGTGCAGTGGGTGGTAAAAACTCTTGAAACTAGCATAAAGGGGACAATCTGTGAGGTAATGTACTCGTTAACAGTGACGTCCCTTTTTGTGGACACATTATCTCCATTATCAACCCTTGACACCAGCGGCCTTTTGTCCCGGGCTTTGTGCTTTTCTTCCCCTTTTTGTTTTTCCCCTTAGGGCAGAATTGTCTTTTCTTTCCCACTGGTTCCCCTCCATGAATAAATTTCCCGGGGGGTTTTTTGGGGGAGACACGGAGAGACAGACCAAAAAAAAGGGAGAGAGAGAGAAGAGAAGAGAAGAGAAGGGGGAAGAAGAGAGAGAAAGCAAAAGGGGAGAGAAGGAGAGACAAAAGAGAGGAAGGAACCCCGAAAAGGGGAAAGGGGGGAAAAGAGAGAGAAGGGGAAAAGACAGAAGACAGAGAGAGAGAGAAAGAGAGAGAAAGAAAAAGAAGAAAAAAAAAAAAGGGAGAGGAAGGAAGAGAAGAAAACAGAGAAAAAGAGAGAGAAGAAAGGAGGAGAGCGGAAAAAGGGGGAAAGGAGAGAAGAGGGGAAAAAAAAAAGAGAGGTAGAAAAAAGGGGGGGGGGGAAAAAAAAAAGAGAGAGAGAAAGAGAGAGAAAAAAAAAAAAAGAGAAGAAAAGGAGGAGAAGAGAGAGGGAAAATCAAAAAAAAGATGAGAGAGGGGAAAGAAAGAAAAGGGGGAAAACAAAGAGAGAGAAGGAAAATTAAAGAAGAGAAGGGGGAGGGAAAAAGGAGGGAGAAAAAAAAAAAATAAAAAAGGGAAAAAGAGAAGAAACAGAGAAGAGAAGAAAGGGGGGAAAGAGAGACAGAGAGAAGGACCCTAAAAAAAAAAGGGGAGACAAAAGAGGGAGACAGAGAAGAGAAAGAGACAGAAGAAAAAGAAAAAAACAGACAACAGAAACAACAGACAACAGACAGACAAAACAAGCAGATTTAAACAGACACACAGAGACAGAAAATCAGAATCAGATATTTCAGCCAGTCGCTATGGTTATCCTAACAGCAGTCATCTTTAAAATTCCACGAGTTGTTTGAAATCATTCTGGGATTTTTCGTCCCAGAGCCATGTCGTATCCAGAATCGTCGATTGTTCCTTGGGCTCACTGCAAATGAGGACTGGGACCAACACTGTCGAGTCTCATCCACTTCAGGGATGCGTCATTGAGGGTGTTTTTCGAGCCTCCTCCTGATCAACACGACAGCTGTCTGTATCTCTCGGGCCTGGTTGACGCCAGGATATGTTATGATAGTAACTGCAGAGTGCAGCCCTGCCACGTAGTCTCGGTCCTAGAGAGAAACCCATTGCGTCACGATTATCATCACCATCGTCATTATCATCATCATCATCATCATCATCATCATTATCAGCAATTGCCTTGCCACATGGCGTTGGCGATCATTGCCTTCCATCTGTTTCTTTCCCTTGTTGCCACCCTCATCACCAGAGCGTTGTAAAAAAAATCTTAGTTTCTGTGACCATTAAGGTAAGTGGATATTGACACACGTGCATGCGCATAATCACAACCACACACACACACACACCCAGACATAGGCACACACACAGACACAGACACACACAGACACAGACACACACACACACAGACACAGACACACACACAGACATACACACACACACACACACACACCCACACACACCCACACACACCCACACACAAACACCCACACCACACGCACACACACACACGCACTCACACACACACACAACGCCCCTGCCACCCACCCACCCTCCCACCCACCCACACACACACACACAAACACACACACACACACGCGTGCACACACACAGACACACCCACACATACACACAGAACTATCCCAGGGAAGTGGGGGAAGTGGGATTTATCTAATCCTACCACCACCAAAACAATAATGATGTTAAGATGGGACAGTGAGAAGGCCAGTTTTAACACAGCACACTCCGGATTCGAACCCACAACCACTAGCATGTGAATCCGACGCTCAACCAACTGAGCTACTGGGGCCCGCAGAGAAGCCTGGCAACGTACAATGTACGTTTACAAAACTAAACAGAAGAAAAAAAAAATTGCAGAATTTATCTCACCTCCTCTCTGCAATCATATTTGCCTCCCCTCTCCCCATTTCTTGAAGGATTGCGTGTTTTGAAGCGACTGTAGCCCTGATATGGCTCTACGCAGTCGGGTGGGCTTTAAACAAAAATAACGGTAACAATAACATGTTTACAAAGGGTGTAGACGGGTAAGATTCAATCGTTCAAAAACGACGAAGACGAAGACGACGACAACAACAAAAACAACAAACATAATCACCAACCAACCAAAAAACCAACCAACCAACCAACCAACCAACCAACCAACCAGCCACCCACCCAACCAACCAACCAACCAACCAACCAACCAACCAACCAACCAACCGACCATCCAACCAACCAACCAGCCAACCCACCAATGACCAACCAACCAACCAGCCAACCAACCAACCAACCAACCAGCCATCCAACCAGCCAACCGACCAACCAACCAACCAACCAACCAACCAGCCTGCAAACAAACCAAACAAACAACCAACCAACCAACCAGCCAACCAACCAGCCTACAAACCAACCAAACAAACAACCAAACAACCAACCAACCAACCAACCAGCCAACCAACCAGCCTACAAACTAACCAAACAACCAAACAACCAACCAGCCAACCAACCAGCCTACAAACCAACCAAACAACCAACCAACCAACCAACCAACCAAACAACCAACCAACCAACCAACCAACCAAGCAAGCTACAAAGAATTGACCATTAAGACAAACAACCAAATAAGCAAAACCAAACAAACCAAGCAAGCAAGCTACAAAGAATTGACCATTAAGACAAACAACCAAATAAGCAAAACCAAACAAACCAAGCAAGCAAGCTACAAAGAATTGACCATTAAGACAAACAACCAAATAAGCAAAACCAAACAAACCAAGCAAGCAAGCTACAAAGAATTGACCATTAAGACAAACAACCAAATAAGCAAAACCAAACAAACCAAGCAAGCAAGCTACAAAGAATTGACCATTAAGACAAACAACCAAATAAGCAAAACCAAACAAACCAAGCAAGCAAGCTACAAAGAATTGACCATTAAGACAAACAACCAAATAAGCAAAACCAAACAAACCAACCAAGCAAGCTACAAAGAATTGACCATTAAGACAAACAACCAAATAAGCAAAACCAAACAAACCAACCAAGCAAGCTACAAAGAATTGACCATTAAGACAAACAACCAAATAAGCAAAACCAAACAAACCAAGCAAGCAAGCTACAAAGAATTGACCATTAAGACAAACAACCAAATAAGCAAAACCAAACAAACCAACCAAGCAAGCTACAAAGAATTGACCATTAAGACAAACAACCAAATAAGCAAAACCAAACAAACCAAGCAAGCAAGCTACAAAGAATTGACCATTAAGACAAACAACCGAATAAGTAAAACCAAACAAACCAAAACACCAAACGAGGAAAGAAGATATGCAGGAAAGAACAGACAAGACATTGCTGTAGTTGTTTTTATTCCTATTCGTTGTTTTAATGATAAATTCATATTCATCCTATGATCATCATCATTTTCTTATTGTTATTATTATCACTATAGTATTATTATTATTACTATTGTTATCATTATTATTATGACACTATCATCATCATCGTCGTCGTCGTCATCATCGTCATCATCATCATCACCATCATCATCGATATTGTTAATAATAATAATAATAATAATAATTATAATGATAATAATAATAATAACAACAATAATAATGATAATAATAATAATATAATAATAATAAAGTAATAATAATAATAATAACAATAATAATAACTACAACAACAACAATAATAATGATAATAATAATAGTAATAATAATAATAATAATAATACCCTATCATCATCATCATCATCGTCGTCATTATCATTATTATCATTATTATTGTTATTATTATTATTACTATTATTATTATTATTATTATATCATCATCATCATTATTATCATCATTATCATTATCATCATTATTAATAATAATATTATTATTGTTATTATTATACTATCTTTGTAAGACAGTGACTCACCTGATAATATACAGCGCCTGTTGACTCGCACCACTGAGTGTTACTCGGACATTAAGAACTGGATGACACACAATAGACTTCAGCTTAATGACGACAAGACAGAAGCTATCCTCATTGGCACCCGTCAGAAACTTTCTCAGCTGCCTCCTCTTTCTCTCCCATTATGTAACACATCAGTCCCAATTTCTGATTCAGCTAAAAACCTTGGTGTCTGCATTGACTCTACCCTCTCCATGAACAACTTTGTTTCTCAAACTGCCAGATCTTGCTACTATCATCTCCATCGTATAAGCCTGATCAGGAAGTATCTCTCTGTCGAAACAACTGCAAAACTCGTTCTCTCCTTCATAATGTCTCGCATTGACTATTGCAATTCACTCCTGTCTGGTCTTCCTGCCTCCACCATTCACATCCTACAGCGCATTCAAAACAATGCTGTACGCCTTGTACTCAAAAAGAAAAAAGCTGACCACATATCTCCTCTCCTGGCACAACTTCACTGGCTCCCTGTATCAAAGCGCATACAGTACAAACTAGACACCATGTGCTACAAAAGCCTCAATAACGCAGCCCCCGATTACCTGTCAAGCCTACTTGAGATCTATCTTCCCTCACGTACCCTCCGCTCTTCCTCCGATCCTCTGACTTTTCGCTTTTCACGCACTAAGCTCAATACCTATGGTCCACGAGCCTTCTCTGTTTCTGGTCCACTCTCCTGGAACAAACTTCCTCTCTCAGTCCGTCAGCAACCTACTTTTGTCTCCTTCAAGTCCGCTCTCAAAACTCATCTTTTCTCCTCTGCATAAAATCCCAACCTCACTCAACCCCCCCCCCCTCCCCCTCTGCAGCCTGTCTCTGCTCGGAGGGGAATCACATTATTAAAATATATAATTGTATATGATATGCTCTCTATAATTTTCCATTGCTTTTATTCTTGCTTTTATTGCTTTTATTCTTTCTCCCCATTTATAGCCATGCGTGTGTGTGTGTGTGTGTGTGTGTGTGTGTGTGTGTGTGTGTGTGTGTGTGCGTGCGTGTGTGTGCGTGCGTGCGTGCGTGCGTGCGTGTGTGTCTGTTTCAGCGCTTAGATTTGATTTTATCAAGATTTTGCGCTATATAATTATTATTATAATTATTAGTAATCATGATTATTGACATTGCCATTACTACTACTACCATTAAGTCTCACCACCATTGCTTATCGTGTTCCCTTTTGCAGGTATGTCCACCCGAATGTTCGAAGACCTACCCGGGGTAGTGGAGGTGGAGTGTTCGGGACGAAGTCTGGGTCCCCAGGTAGAACTGTTCTCTCTCACCCTGTATGCTATCGTGGACGACGTCGTTCTGGCCTCTGTCACCTTGAACAAGAACGAGTGTGGGACGTCCTCCAGCTTTTCCGCTTGTTTCATCGATACTATGGACCCCTTCAACACCAGGTGGGTGTGCTCCCCCTCCACTCCCCCGCCCCTCCCCCCTCCCCGCCGTCGTGGGGATGCCTGGGAGTTCTTTCAGTATAAATAGTATCCCCACCTTCTGGAAATTCTGTGCTAGAAATGTCCTCTTTTCTGTCACTCTCTTTGTTTCTTTCTTCTTCCTTTGCTTTCTGTCATTTCTTCCTATCAATTTCTGCCTTGTTGGTGACTGTGTTCATTGTTGAAGTCAGGTATCTGTGTTCATTGTTGTTGTAATCAGGTAACTTTATTCAGTGTTGAAGATTGATAACATTGTTCATTGTTGTTGTCATCAGGTAACTGTGTTCATTGTTGAAGTCAGGTAACAGTTCATTGTTGTTGTAATCAGGTAACTGTGTTCATTGTTGAAGTCAGGTATTGTGTTCATTGTAGTTGTAATCAGGTAACTGTGTTCATTGTTGAAGTCAGGTATTGTGTTCATTGTAGTTGTAATCAGGTAACTGTGTTCATTGTTGAAGTCAGGTATTGTGTTCATTGTTGTTGTAATCAAGTAACTGTGTCCATTGTTGAAGTCAGGTATTGTGTTCATTGTAGTTGTAATCAGGTAACTTTATTCAGTGTTGAAGATTGATAACATTGTTCATTGTTGTTGTAATCAGGTAACTTTATTCAGTGTTGAAGATTGATAACATTGTTCATTGTAGTTGTAATCAGGTAACTTTATTCAGTGTTGAAGATTGATAACATTGTTCATTGTTGTTGTAATCAGGTAACTGTGTTCATTGTTGAAGTCAGGTAACAGTTCATTGTTGTTGTAATCAGGTAACTGTGTTCATTGTTGAAGTCAGGTAACAGTTCATTGTTGTTGTAATCAGGTAATTGTGTTCATTGTTGAAGTCAGGTAACAGTTCATTGTTGTTGTAATCAGGTAATTGTGTCCATTGTTGAAGTCAGGTAACAGTTCATTGTTGTTGTAATCAGGTAATTGTGTCTATTGTTGATGTCAGGTAACAGTTCATTGTTGTTGCAATCAGGTAATTGTGTCTATTGTTGAAGTCAGGTATCTGTGTTCATTGTTGTTGTAATCAGGTAACTGTGTCCATTGTTGAAGTCAAGTAACAGTTCATTGTTGTTGTAATCAGGTAATTGTGTTCATTGTTGAAGTCAAGTAACAGTTCATTGTTGTTGTAATCAGGTAATTGTGTCCATTGTTGAAGTCAGGTAACAGTTCATTGTTGTTGTAATCAGGTAACTGTGTCTAGTGTTGAAGTCAGGTAACAGTTCATTGTTGTAATCAGATAACATTGTTCATTGTTGTTGTAATCAGGTAATTGTGTCTATTGTTGAAGTCAAGTAACAGTTCATTGTTGTTGTAATCAGATAACATTGTTCATTGTTGTTGTAATCAGGTAACTGTGTTCATTGTTGTTGTAATCAGGTAATTATGTCCATTGTTGTAATCAGGTAACTGTGTCCATTGTTGAAGTCAGGTAACAGTTCATTGTTGTTGTAATCAGGTAACTTTATTCAGTGTTGAAGATTGATAACATTGTTCATTGTAGTTGTCATCAGGTAACTGTGTCCATTGTTGAAGTCAGGTAACAGTTCATTGTTGTTGTAATCAGGTAAACTTTATTCAATGTTGAAGATTTATAACTTTGTTCATTGCAGAAATTAAACTTTTAGGCAGACAATAACATCATAATTTTTGTTCGTCTTTCAGGCTGAAAACGCTGGTCGTTGACCTTCAGAGGGGGAGGAGAGATTGTATGGATGTAACGTCAGTCTCACCACTGCCGGACGTCCTCACATTGTCCACTGGGCTATCGCGGCCTCCCTCGCCACGCCCTATGGAGAGCCTAGTGAGTCAAAAG
>JAPXFY010000493.1:0-5000 GCA_030674185.1 Monoplex corrugatus | reverse complement strand
TAGGAGATGCAGTCTGTTGTTGTGTTTTTCTTCTAGAACTCCTTATTTCACCTACATACTCCTTTATTTTGTATTTATTTATACACCTACTTACTTACTTCTTACTGACTTGCTCACTCACTCACTCACTCACTCACTCGCTTGCTTGCTTACTTACTTGCTTGCTTACCTACTTACTTATTTACTCCTTACTTACTTTATTACTTACTCACTTACTTACTTATTTACTTACTTATTTACTTACTTACTTACTTATTTACCTATCTATAATTAAGAACATATTAGCATCACCTAGTAGATAGACAGCTGAGCATTTTGGGCATTGACTAGGGGGGGGGGGGGGTCTGTCATGTGAGACGAGTTTATACAGAATAACTAGTTGTGTTGTGATTCAGACCTTTAATTTTTTGTTTATTTACTTTATATATATGTTCCTTTTTTGAAGGTAAGATACACACATACACATGTCATTTACATGTAACCAAGATTATTCCAGTGGTAGGCCGATAAAATACCAGTATAAAATATAGACTAGGTAAAACACAGTCTAGGTAGGGCCTCAGGACCTGGCCAGTTCATGGGTTTATGTGCAGGCTTAAGGCTTGTGTCATGATCACCATACACATGGCACTTGTGACGATAGTGCATATGGAATTCATTCCGAGCGCGGAGACGTCATCTTGAGAAACTGAAACTGCAACGAGAACTCCTCAGACTTGCGTGTTGCCTGTAACAGCAAGAGGAAAAGAGCATCCACAGGTAGCTGGGCGAACCACGCCAAACATAAGGTTACTGTAACTATTATTGTTGTTTAAAGCCCAGCCGACTGCGTAGAGCTATATCAGGGCTATAACAATTTCAAAACATACGCAAGACTTCAACAGGACAGAAAAAAGAAAGAAAATTAGACACACAGATGTATGCATTCGCGCACATAATCTAAGGAGATGCCCATGGCGTTGACCACTCCGTCCAATTTATCACACAGGGGAGTTAAAAAATATACCTGAATACGAATTTAAACATATCTAAGGACTCTAAAACGTATATAAAACGAGCCTAAATTACCTAAAATTGCTTCTTCATATCTTATTTCCCCCAAGCCAAAAATGCACAATACACGTACCCAATTATCAGTCCTAAGAAAAAGTACGTAAGATTTTATCGAACACATACAGGTGAATGGACCAATAGTATACATACACAACACTACAATACTTAAAGAGGGGAAAAAAAGAAAAGAAAATCAAGCACACATATGTGTATTCGCGCACACAATATAAGAAGATGCCCCTGGTGTTGACCACTCCGTCCAATTTATCGTACAGGGGACTTTAAAAAACACACCTAAATACATATTTAAACATAACTAAGGACACTAAAACATATATAAGAACGGGCCTGAATTACATAAAATTGTTTCCTCATATCTTATTTCCCCAAAGCCAAAAAATGCATGAACTCATACACGCAAATTATTAGTCCTAAGAGAAAGTAGGTAAGATTTTATCGAACACATACAGGTGAATGGACCAATAGCATACATACACTACACTACAATACTTAAAGAGGAAAAAAAAAAGAAAAGAAAATTAAGTACACATATCAATGCATTTGCGCACACAATATAAGATGTCCCTGGTGTTGACCACTCCGTCCAATTCATCGCACAGGGGAATTATAAAAAACATAAATAAATACAAATTTAAACATAACTAAGGACTCTAAAACATATAAAACACGCCTAAATTACATAAAATTGCTTCCGTATATCTTATTTCCCCAAAGCCAAAAATGCATTAACTCATACACCCAAATATTAATTCTAAGAGAAAGTACGTAAGACTTTATCGAACACATACAGGTGAATGGACCAGCAAGGCAGAAAATGATAGGGGAAAAATAACAGAAAGCAAAGGAACAAGGCAGAAAAGTAAAGTAACATAAGGTAACAGAACTCAACAAGTGCAGAGAAATCTCCAACAGAGCACCAAGTGATGTTTAAAAAAAAAAGAGAAAAAAAAAGCATTTACAAAGAAAATATATATACTTGTAATCCAGAGAGACTGGTCTGGTATGGTTCAATATTTACGCGTAAAGAAAAAAAGATAAGTAAAAGACAAAGAGAATTCATGACTGGCAAGGGACTGAACTGCCACGTAAACTAAATGTAGACAAAGGAAACGTCACAGCCCCCAGACAGGAAAAAGATTGTCTCCCTTGAAATGGCACGAACAGATAAAAAACGAAATAAACCTTTTTACCCGACAGAATAAAACTGTCTGGTTTTAAATGCAAAATGAAGCAGAAGCGTTTGAGGAAGACAACGCGAGAAAACGAAGCAACAACAACGACAACAACAACAACAAAAAAACCCACCGACCGACCAACCAACCAACCAACCAACCAACCAACCAACCAACCAACCGACCGACCGACCGACCGACCAACCAACCAACCAACCAGCCAACCAACCAACCAACCAACCAACCAACCGACCGACCGACCGACCGACCAACCAACCAACCAACCAGCCAACCAACCGACCGACCGACCGACCGACCGACCGACCGACCGACCAACCAACCAACCAATCAACCAGCCAACCAACCAACCAACCAACCAACCGACCGACCGACCGCCGACCGACCGACCGACCGACCAACCAACCAACCAATCAACCAACCAACCAACCAACCGACCGACCATTCAAACAAAAACAAACAAACAAACAAACAAACA
Source organism: Monoplex corrugatus (assembly GCA_030674185.1). Taxonomy (NCBI): domain Eukaryota; kingdom Metazoa; phylum Mollusca; class Gastropoda; order Littorinimorpha; family Ranellidae; genus Monoplex; species Monoplex corrugatus. The sequence continues at coordinate 2,258 of JAPXFY010000493.1, read as the reverse complement.
AACAAACAAACAAACAAGCTAACAAGCAAACGAACAAACAAACCAAAACAAATAAACAAACAAACAAAAAAGTGAAATGTGTCACTTACTTTAGGTGCATAGAAACTTTTCACTGACGGACCTAAGTACTGAGAAGCCATTCATGGAGTGTAGTTTGGACTGCAAACCAGCCCTCAACAGTCTTTCGGTTTTTTTTAAACATTTTGTTTTCCTTTTTTTGCCGAGTATTTTTTAAAGTTTTTTGTTTGTTTGTTAGTCTTGTATTTTAGACAAAGGTTTTTGATCAGTCTTGTATTTTAGACAAAGGTTTTTGATCAATCTTGTAATTTAGATAAAGGTTTTTGATTAGTCTTGTATTTCAGTTAAAGGTTTTTGATCAGTCTTGTATTTCAGATAAAGGTTTTTGATTAGTCTTGTATTTCAGATAAAAGTTTTTGATTAGTCTTGTATTTCAGTTAAAGGTTTTTGATCAGTCTTGTATTTCAGATAAAAGTTTTTGATTAGTCTTGTATTTCAGATAAAGGTTTTTGATTAGTCTTGTATTTCAGTTAAAGGTTTTTGATCAGTCTTGTATTTTAGATAAAGGTTTTTGATCAGTCTTGTATTTAGATAAAAGGTTTTTGATCAGTCTTGTATTTTAGATAAAAGTTTTTTGATCAGTCTTGTATTTTAGATAAAGGTTTTTGATCAGTCTTGTATTTTAGATCGGGCAATATATTCTGTCGAGTAACCGGTCTGTTTTGATTTGCTTGTTTTGTGTTTGTGTATACCATTGCAAGGCAGACAACCATTGTTTTCCTTTCTTTTGGTGCTATGATAATCTACATGTATTTCTCTCTCTCTCTTTAACTCTCTCTCGCTCTCTCGCTCTCTCTCTCTCTCGCTCTCTCTCTCTCTTTATCTCTTTTTCTCTCTCTCTCCCTCCCTCTTTCTCTGTTTCTGTCTCTGTCTCTGACTCTCTGTCTCTCTTTCTCTCTCATTCGCTCGCTCTATCTGTATGTCTCTTTCTGTATGTCTCTCTGTCTCTCTTTGTCTCTGTCTGTCTGTCTGTCTGTCTGCCTCTCTCTGTCTCTCTGTCTGCCTCTCTTGTTCTTCCCCTCCCTCTCCCTCTGTCTCCGTTCTCTCTCTCTCTAACGTTCTCTCTCTCTCTAACGTTTCTCTCTCTCTCTCTAACGTTCTCTCTCTCTCTCTAACGTTCCTCTCTCTCTCTCTCTCTCTAACGTTCTCTCTCTCTCTCTCTAACGTTCTCTCTCTCTCTCTCTAACGTTCTCTCTCTCTCTCTCTAACGTTTTCTCTCTCTCTCTCTCTCTCCGTTCTCTCTCTCTCTCTCTACCGTTTTCTCTCTCTCTCTCTCTCTCCGTTCTCTCTCTCTTTCTACCGTTTTCTCTCTCTCTCTCTCTCTCTCTCTCTCTCTCTCTCTCTACCGTTTTCTCTCTCTCTCTCTCCGTTCTCTCTCTCTTTCTACCGTTTTCTCTCTCTCTCTCTCTCTCTCTCTCTCTCTCTCTACCGTTTTCTCTCTCTCTCTCTCTCCGTTCTCTCTCTCTCTCTCTACCGTTTTCTCTCTCTCTCTCCTCTCTCTCTACCGTTTTTTCTCTCTCTCTCTCTCTCTCCGTTCTCTCTCTCTCTCTCTCTACCGTTTTCTCTCTCTCTCTCTCTCTCTCTCTCTCTCCCGTTCTCTCTCTCTCTCTCTCTCTCTCTCTCTCTGTTTCCCTCCCTCTCTGTCGCCTCTGTCTGTCTGTCTCTCTGTCTCTCTGTCTGTCTCTGTCTCTGTCTGCCTCTCTCTCTCTCCCCTCTCTCTCTCCCTCTCTCTCTGTCCCCTCTCCGTCTCCTCTCTGTCTTTGTCTGTCTCAGTCTGCCTGTCTGCCTGTCTCTCTCTCATTTTTCTGTCTCTGTGTCTCCTCTCTCTGTCTCTATCTCTGTCTTTGTCTGTCTCGGTCTGCCTGCCTGCCTGTCTGCCTATCTCTCTCTCATTTTTTCTGTCTCTGTGTCTCCTCTCTCTGTCTCTCGTCTGTCTTTGTCTGTTCCTCTGTTGTCTCATTGTGTGTCCACACCACGTGGCTGTCTGTGGTAAAACTCTGCACACTGTGTGCTCTTTGTCTGCCGACATTCTGTATGCTGTGTGTGCACACAGACAGACAGACACACACACACACACACACAGACAGACACACAGACAGACACACATACACATACATATAGACACACACACAGACAGACAGACAAACACACACAGACAGACAGACACACATACACAGACA
>JAPXFY010004933.1:5000-10000 GCA_030674185.1 Monoplex corrugatus | reverse complement strand
CTCGTTCAGATCTTCAGGGTTGGGATTTGCTTCCTTCGTGATTTTGTCCATATATACAATGAACAGCAGTGGTGATAGAACACACCCCTGCCTCACTCCCGACGTCACCCCAAACCATTCCGTGAGTCCATCTTGGGTGCGTACTGCACTCATGCTGTTGGTATAGATGGCTCTTATATTGTCTAGAAGTTGCCCCCTAACGTCATATTCTTCTAACGTTTTCCACAACTTGTTTCTATTTACTCTGTCGAAGGCCTTTTCTTGATCCACGAACACGAAGTTCAGTTCTTCATTGTGTTCGATAGTCTTTTCGCTCAGTTGTCTGAGAGCGAAGATAGCGTTTTGTTTTGTTTATGTGATTGTTTGTTTTGTTTTGTTTTGTTTGTTTGTTTCTTTGTTTGTTGTTGTTGTTTCATTGATGGAGGTTCGAACCCACAACCTCCTATCTAGTTGTCCATTGCTGTAGCCACGTTACCCGGTACAACAGCACCGGTAACTCTCCTGAGGCTCATTTTGATGGAGGTGGTCATAGATCAAACGATAGGATTAGATTTCATCAGACTGAAAGTGCAAAAATCGTGTGTATAGTTTTTTTAATTTTTTTTTTATTAAAGTTTTGTTTGTTTGTTAGGATGAACATAATCGCAGGTTGGTTGTGGTGTGTGGGAGGGGGGGTGGGGTAGGGGAGCGGGTGTGTGGGGGGGGGGGTAAGAAAATAGAAAATAATTTCAGAACGAGGTGTCAGAAAATGCCAGAACTCTCAGGGAGAAGAAATCAAAACAGATATAACGATGTTTTAAAAGAAATTTGAGTTGGTTTTTGGTTTGTGTCGATGTGAGTGTGTGTGTGTGTTTAGGGAAGTGATGTGAGTGCTTTGTGTGTGTGTGTGTGTGTTAATGTATGTGTGTGTGTGTGTTAGTGTTAGTGTTAGTGTGTGTGTGTATGTGTGTTTGTGTGTGTGTGTGTGTGTGTGTGTGTGTGTGTGTGTGTGTATGTGTGTGTGGTTGTGTGTGTGTGGTTGTCTCTGTGTGAGTGTGTGTGTGTGTGTGTGTGTGTATGTGTGTGTGTTTGTCTCGCGCGCGCGCGCGCGCGCGCGCGCGCGCGCGTGTGTGTGTGTGTGTGTGTGTGTGTGTGTGTGTGTGTGTGTGTGTGTGTGTATGTGTGTATGTACATGTGTGTGTGTTTGACTGTATGTGTATATGTGTGTGTGTTTGTCTCTCTCTCTCTCTCTCTCTCTCTCTCTCTCTCTCTCTCGCTCACTCTGTGTGTGTGTGTGTGTGTGTGTGTGTATGCATGTATGCATGTATGTATGTATGTGTGTGTGTGTGTGTGTTTGTGCGTATGTGTGTGTGTGTTGATGATGATGATATTCATAAGGCGTTTTGCATCGAGGTGGACACTCACCATTTACTGAAACATGTTTGTGTGTTTGTGAGTTGCGTGTGTTAGTGAGTGTGTGTGTTGGTCTGTGTGTTTGTGTGTGTTTCTGGTTTCATTGAGTCGTTACGTTGAGTCACAGCTACTATTACTGTTACTGTTTTTATTGTTTAAAGCCCAGCCGACTGCGCAGAGCCATGTCAGGGCTAAACTATATCAAAATACACATTGTACCTCTTTGACCGTGAAAGAAAAAACATGGACAAGAAAATTAAGTACGATTATCAATGCATTCGTGCATAAAATCTAAGGACATGCCCTTGGTTTGACCTCCGCCCAATTCGTCACCTGGAGTTAAAAAAATCAGGATATAAATGTATCGACATAAGTAAGTACACTAAAAGATAAGTAAAACTGGCATAAATTACCTAAAATTGCTTCTGCTCATCACATATCATCAGAGCAAAAAATACAGTTAAAACATATATCCATTTATCAATCCTAATAGAAAGTATGTATGGTTTTATAGAACACGTAGAGGCGTGGACAGTCAACAAGCAAAGCCAGAGCAAGACTGAGGCAGCCGAGATGTGGTTTCTAAGAAGAATGTTGAGAGTTCCATGGACAGCAAAGAAAACAAAGGAGACAGTCTTGATGGAGGCAGACACAAGTAGATCACTCATAAGGAAGATTAGGAAAAGACAGGCAACATTTATAGGCCATTTTATGAGGAAGGGGGATTTGGAGCGCCTGGTCACAGCGGGAAAACTGGAGGGAAAGAGAGCACCAGGTGGACCCAGGGAGAGAATGCTGGACGGACTTGCAGAGTGGCTGGGGATGAGGAGGGTGGGGGATATGCTAGGGGCAACGAGAGATAGAGATGGTTGGAAGTCCATGGTCGCTAACGCCACGCGGCAGGGCACCTGATGATGATGATGATGATGATGATGATGATGATGATGAGAGGCGAATGGACCAGCACGGCAGAAAATGATAGGAAGAGATGACAGAAAGCAAAGGAGCAAAGCAAGAAACAAAAAGAATGACAGAAAAGAGGACATTTCTAGCACAGAATTTCCACAAGGCGGGGGGATACTCTTCATACCGAAAGAGCTCCAGGCATCCCTGGGCGGGAATGTTAAATCTCGGAACACCTTGACGATAGAAACTGACCTGTGAATGTTTAAAATACAATAGTATACAAAAATATTCACAAGTATAGTTCAGGATGTTGAACATAACAGAACACACACATTTAAAGTGTCAAAGGCAGTCAAGAGAAAATAACGGTGCTGGTGAGTTTTCTTACAATGTCATGGCACAGTATATAACACCAGTGGTAAAAGAAACGTAACTGAAATGGATTTCACAGGTACAGGTGTATATGTAGAGAGAGTTTCAATGCCCAGCAACTGAGCTAAAACACAACCAAATGAATTTCACAGGCGTAGTTCTGTGTAGAAAGAGTTTTAATGTTCAGCGACTGAGCTTAAAAAACAACCGTCAAAGCTCAGTTACAGAGGCAGTCAAAAAGCAAGGGAATTTTGTTGGTCATAAAGTCTTGGTTTTTGTGTGAAAGACAGAACTAACTGGAACATGAATGCTGCTTCTTTTAGAGTTCCAGTTCGTCTCACAATATTGGTAGCATACACTTTAAGTTCTGTGGCATATCTCAATATTTATTAGCAGAGACTGTAAAGCTGCAGACGGAGAGAGAGAGAGAGAGAGAGAGAGAGAGAGAGAGAGAGAGAGAGAGAGAGAGAGAGAGAGAGAGAGAGAAACTGAAACTGAAACTGAAACTGAAACCGAAACTGAAACTGAAACTGAAACTGAAAATGGTTTATTGCCATTGACATTTTTGTCCTTGTGGCAAGGAGCATAAAACAAAGTAATTAAATTTTACGGCGACATTTTCGCGAAACAAAGATTTATAAATATAGTCATGGCTGCCATTACATCCGTTTTAATTTTTTTCCTAATGATGAAGAAAAAATTGAAGGAAAAAAGTTGAACAAAAAGTTGAAGAAACAGTTGACCACCCGACGTAATTAGTCATATAAGTAAGAGGAAGACCCAAATCCGGCAAATAAACATAAGAACAGTATAAAGTGATATCTTCACCGGAGATAAACTTACATTAATTTAAAAAGTTGAACAAAAAGTTGAACAAACAGTTGACCACCCGACATAATTAGTCATATAAGTAAGAGGAAAAGAGAGAGAGAGAGACAGAGAGAGAGACAGAGAGAGACAGAGACAGAGACAAAGACAGAGACAGAGAGACAGAGAGACAGAGACAGAGACAGAGAGACAGGCAGACAGACAGACAGACGGACAGAAACACACCCAGAGAGAGACAGACAGACAGACAGACGGAGACAGAGAAACAGAGAAACAGAGACAGAGACAGATAGACAGAGAAACAGAAACAGAGACAGAGAGACAGGCAGACAGACAGACAGACGGACAGAAACACACCCAGAGAGAGACAGACAGACAGACAGACAGACGGAGACAGAGAAACAGAGACAGAGACAGATAGACAGAGAAACAGAAACAGAGACAGAGAGACAGGCAGACAGACAGACAGACGGACAGAAACAGAGACAGACAGACAGACAGACAGAGAGTGTGTGTATGAAAACTCGAAATGTTTTAATGATGTAGCCATTGGCGTTCACAAAAATTACAGGCAGAACTTTTGTTTGCATACTTCTGAGAATGGAGAGAGAGAGGGGGTGGGGTGGGGGTGGGGGTGGGGCTATGGTCTTATTTGTAAGGCTATTAACCTTTTCAAGCAGGCTGGACAATTGTTTGCAAAACCTTTGTGAAGAAATGAATACGTAATTTGAGTGAGAGAGAGAGAGAGTGAGAAAGAAAGAAAGAAAGAGAGAGAGAGAACACAAATACATGCATTCACACGCATAAACACACAGACATAATATCACACACACACACACATATGCACACACATACTCGCACACACACAGACATAATATCATACACATACAATATCACATACACACATATACACACACGTACTCGCACAGACACACACACACACACACGCACACACAGACATATCATACACACACAATATCACATACACATATATTCACACATACTCGCACACACACGCACATGCACACGCACACGCACACGCACACGCACACGCACACGCACACAACATCATCATCAGGTGCCTTGCCGCATGGCGTTGGCTATTTTGGACTTCCATCTGTCTCTATCTCTTGTTGCCTCAAGCATCTCTTTCACCCTCCCTGTCTTCAGCCACTCTGCAAGTCCGTCTAGTATCTTCTCCTTGGGTCTACCCGGTGCTCTCCTTCCCTCCAGCTTTCCCGTTGTGACTAGGTGTTCCAATTTCCCTTTCCTCATAAAATGGCCTATGAATGTTGCCTGCCTTTTCCTAATCTTCCTTATGAATGATCTACTTGTGTCTGCCTCCATCAAGACTGTCTCGTTTGTTTTCTTTGCTGTCCATGGAACTCTCAACATTCTTTTAAAAAAACACATCTCAGTAGTCATCATCATGATACTATTATTATTATTAGTAGTAGTAGTGTTGTTATCATTACTATTATTATCATTATTATTATTGTTGT
>JAPXFY010004933.1:0-2500 GCA_030674185.1 Monoplex corrugatus | reverse complement strand
TACATTTTCGGGATTTTCTCTGTCCTGTCTGTCTCTCTGTCTGTCTGTCTGTTTCTGTATTATGTATGTTGTTGTCTGTCGGTCTGTCTGTCTGTCTGTATCTCTCTCTCTCTCTCTTTCCTCTTTGTCCTCTCTCTCTCTCTCTTTGTCTGTCCCCTCTCTCTCCTTTCTCTAATCTTCTCTCTCTCTGTCTCTCTCTTTCTTGTTCTATCTCGCTCTCTTCTCTTCTCTCTCTCTGACTTCTTCTCTCTTACTCTCTTCTTCTTCTCTCTCTCTCTCTTTCTTGTTCTCTCTCGCTTCTTCTCTTTTCTCTCTCTCTCTCTCCTCACTTCTTGTTCTCTCTCTCTCTCTCTTCTCTTCTCTCTCTCTCTATCTCTCTGTCTCTCTCTCTCTCCTCTCTTTTTTGTTCTCTCCGCTCTCTTCCCCTTCTTTTCTCTCTTGTCTCTGTCTCTCTCTCTCCTCTCTTTCTTGTCTCCTCCTCTTCTCCCCTTCTTGTTCCTCTCTCTTCTCTTCTCTCTCTCTCTCCTCTCTCTCTCTCTCTTTCTTGTTCTCTCTCCACTCTCTTCTCTTCTCTTCTCCTCTTTCTTGTTCTCTCTCACTCTTCTCTCTCTCTCTCTTCTTGTTCTCTCTCACTCTTCTCCTCTCTCTCTCTCCTCTCTTTCTTGTTCTCTCTCGCTCTCTTCTCTCTCTCTCCTCTCTTTCTTGTTCTCTCTCACTCTCTTCTCTCTCTTCCTCTCTTTCTTGTTTTCTCTCACTCTCTTCTCTCTTTCCCCCTCTCTTCTTGTTCTCTCTCCCTCTCTTTCTCTCCTCCTCTCTTTCTTGTTCTCTCTCACTCTCTTCTCTCTCTCTCTCTCTTTCTGTTCTCTCTCTCTCTCTTCTCTTCTCTCTCCTCTCTTTCTTGTTTTTCTCTCACTCTCTTCTCTCTTCTCTCCTCTCTTTCTTGTTCTCTCTCACCCTCTTCTCTCTCTCTCTCCTCTCTTTCTTTTCTCTCTCACTCTCTTCTCTCTCTCTCCTCTCTTTCTTGTTCTCTCTCACTTCTCTTCTCTCTCTCTCTCTCTTTTTGTTCTCTTCACTCTTTCTCTCTCTCTCCTCTCTTTTTGTTCTCTCTCTCTCTCTTCTCTCTCTCTCTCCTCTCCTTCCTTTCTTTTCTTCTCTCTCTTCCTCTCTCTCTTCCTCTCCTCTTCCTCTCTTCTCTTCTCTCTCTTTTCTTCTTTTTCTTCTTCTTCTCTTCCTCCTCTTCTCTTCCTCTTCTTTCTTCTTTCCCTCTCCTCTCCTTCCTTCTTCTTCTCTCTCTTCTCTTTCTCTTCTCCTCCTCCTTCTTCTTCTCTCTCTCTCCTCTCTCCTTTTTCTTCTTCTTCCTCTCTCTCTCTTTCTTCCTTCCCTCTCTTTTTTTCCCCTTTCTCTCCTTTCTCTCCTCTCTTCTCCCTCTCTTTCCTCTTCTCTCTCCTCCTCTCTCTCTCTCTCCCTCCTCTCTCCCTCTCTCTCTTCTCTTCTCTCCTTTTTTCTTCTCTCTTTCTCTTTTCTTCCTCTCCTCTCCTCTCTTCTCTTCTCTTCTCTTCCTCTCCTCTTTTCTCCTCTCTCTTCTCTTTTCTCTCTCTCCTTCTTTCTTCTCTCTTCTTCTTCTTCACTCTTCTCTCTTCTTCCTCCTTTCCTCTCCTCTCTTCCCCTTCTTCTCTCTCCTCCTCTTCTCCTCTTTCTCTTCTCTCTCTCCTCTCTTTCTCTTCTCCTCTCTTCTCTCTCTCTCTCCTTTCTCTCCTCCCTTCTCTCTTCATCCTCCTCTCTCTTCCTTCTCTCTCTTCCTCTCTCTCTCCTCCCTCCTCTCTCTCTCTCTCTCTCTCCTCTCTTTCTTCTCTCTCTCTCTCTCCTCTCTTCTCTCTTTCTTCACTCTCTCTCTCTTCTCTCTCTCCTACTCTCTCTTCTCTCTCTTTCTCCTCCTCTCTCTCTTTCCTCCTTTTCTGCTCCTCTCTCTCTCTCTCTCTCCTCTCTCTTCTCTTTTCTTTCCACTCTCTTCCTCTCTCTCTCTCTTCTCTCTTCTCTCTCCTCTCTCTCCTCCTCTTCTTCTTTCTTCTCCTTCTCTTCTCTTCCTCTTCTCTCTCTCTCCTCTCCTTTCTTGTTCTTCTCTCCTCTCTCTTCTCTCTCTCTCTCTCTCTCCTTTTTTCTCTCTCCTCTCTTCTCTCTTCTTCTCCCTTTCTTTCTTTCCTCTCTCTCTCTTTCATCTTCTCTCTTTCTCTCTCCCCTCTCTCTCTTTTCTCCTTCCTCTCTCTCCTCCTCCTTCTTCTCTTTCTTCTCTTCTCTCTCTCTCTTATCTCTCTCTCATCCTTCTCCATCCTCGCTCTCTCTTTCTCTTCTTCTGTCTTCTCTCTCTCTTCCTTTTCTATCTTCTCCTCTTTCCTCTCTTCCATTCTCTTTCTCTTTCTCCCTTTCTTTTTTCTCCCCTCTTCTCTCTCTCTCTCTTTCTCTGTCTCTCTCTCTTCTCTCTCTCTCTCTCTTTTTCCTTTTT
>JAPXFY010004932.1:5000-16437 GCA_030674185.1 Monoplex corrugatus | reverse complement strand
TTATTGCTTGAACGACGTCTCTCACTAGGGAGCGCCTGTTGCGTCTTGTTGCTTGCCGAAGAAATGTCCATTCTTTCTCGTAATGAAGACAAGTAGTTATTTTTCTACTGTTCTTTCTTCTAAAACACTTTCGTTTCTTTCTGTTGTATTTCCGACTGGTCCTCAACATTCTTCTATTAAATCACATCACATTTCAGCAGTAACCCTTTCACTCCCACAATGGTTTCACCAACTTTTCACTCTCACCTCTTGCCCACCAGGTTCCAACGTTTTTGAATGTCTGACTTCTCCTCACCGTATCCCACAAACCCAACCTCCTGCAGAAAACTGGTGGAAGCTGGTGAACAAGATAAGGAATGGTAGGGTTGATAATGCAATAAGCCCTACAGCGCGGCTCTAGCCTGGAATCGAAAGGCATAATTATCTTTCTAATATTATTTTTTCCCTTAGTGTCCATCTCTCTGTCCTGTACGTCATAATCATTCACATCAGACGACCTGTTATTTTCATATTTAACGGTTTTGTTTTATCCTAATTGACTTATACAATGGACTTACCATGGGAAATTCGGACTGCTGTTTCCGTGAAGAGCGCGTCGCCATTGTGCGGCGCCTCCCGTTTTTTTTTTTCCTCTGATGCGTCTATATCTGTTCGTATATGGAAGTGACTTTCGCTACATAATTTTGGCAGGGACAACTTTTTGTGCCCTGGGATCTTTAACGGGCGCTGTGTGCTTGAGGCACAAGGGATCTTGCATTATCATGAGGAAAAAAGGTTGTAACCAAAACGTTAGTGCAGAATAAAAAAAATGTCAAGCCCTTCTTACAATGTCTTCTTTTATGTACAATCCTAAATCAAACCAAGAAACAAGAAAATTTTAAAAAAGTCAGATTTTGTACTTGTCAGAATCACTTAGGCCTTGAAGAAATATCAGAGTAAAACAAAAGTTGTCACGATTTGAGAACAATGGTAGAACATTAATGAAAAAAGATTAGGAAAAGATAAGCAACATGTATAGGACATTTTATGAGGAAAGAGAAATTAGAGCACCTCGTCACAACAGGAAATCTGGAGCGAAAAATGAGCACCAGGTAGACCCAGGAACAAAAATACTGGACGGACTTGCGGAGCAGATGAAGACAGAGAGCGTGGGAGATGTACTTGCAGCGACAAAGGATAGATTCGTATAGGAGGGCCGGGCCATGATCGCCAGCGCCATGCGGCAGTGAACAGATGATGATGATGATGATGATGATGATGATGATACGACGACGATGATGATGATGATGAGATGATGATGACGATGACGACGACGGTCGATAGTCACAGCGGTGGAAACAGAAGATAGATAAATCTATTATCAGACGTTGCAAAGAAACAACTCCACCCAGATTAACTATTTTCAGTTTCAATTTCAGTTTCAGTTTCTCAAGATGACGTCTCCGCGCTCGGAACAAATTCCATATGCACTAACGTCACAGGTGCCATGTGTATGTTAATCATGGCACACGACTTGAGCCTGCACATAAACCCATGTGCTGGCCAGGTCCTGAGGCTCTACCTAGACTATGTTTTACCTTATCTATATTTTATACTGGTATTTTATCAGCCTTCCGCCGGAATAATCTTGGTTACATGTAAATGACATGTGTATCTTACCTTCAAAAAAGGAACATACATATAAAGTAAATAAATGAATAATTAAAGGTCTGAATCACAACACATCTAGCTATTCTGTATAAACTCGTCACACATAACAGAACCCCCCCCCCCCCTCTCAGTCAGTGCCCAAATGGTCAGCTATCTATCAGCTAGGTGAAGACAATATTTTCTTAATCATAGATAGGTGTGTAAATAAGTAAGCAAGTAAGTAAGTCAATCAGTCAGTCAGTCTGTCAGTCACTCAGTCACTCAGTCAGTAAGTGAGTGAGTGCGTGAATGAGTGAATGAGTGAGTGAGTGAGTGAGTGAATGAGTGAATGAGTGAGTGAGTAAGTGAAAGAGAAGTAAGTAGGTAAATAAATATATGAACACAAAATAAAGGAGTATGTAGATAAATAAACAGGTAAGCAATAATTTAATAGATCTAGACTCCTTGAGTCTATGCAAAAACCTGTGCGCTGGCAAAGTCTTGAAACGGGACAGGGGAGGAGAGGAATAAGAACCTATGAATCCCCAAAGCCACCATCATTAGAACATCAAGATGGACAACAAACAAGCCAAACTGTATGTTGCGGGTTGGGACTGGCTGGACTCGAGATATGAGTCACAGAGTTCATGGCCTGACAAGAGAACCAGCTCTGCCTTCGTGACTGTGGCTGCAGACGATGCAATAGGCATGGAAGGTAAATGACCCACTGGTTATCTAACGCCTCTCGCTGTTTTATCTTCCCTGTGATCAAGAACAGGAAGTGAGGGGAAGGCAGGTGGCACGTGACACACGCTGCTTGAAATACGGCTCTTCCCTGCCAACCCTCCATCTCCTCCGACCCCCACCCCCACCCCCATCCCCACCCCCTCGTTCTGCCCTTATCAGCAGATTGGGTGACTGTGTCGATACTCGTTCAGGCATGAACTCAAGTTCTGATGTTCTCAACCCGTCGCCGTGGTGTAGTGGTTAGCACAACGGACTACCGACTGGAAGGTTGTGGGTTCGATTCCCAATAAGTCCTTTCAAAATCACTGGGTTATTTTTTTCATTTTTTTTTCTTTCGGCGGCAACCGGCTCCTAAAAGTTATGCGTACGGTTCCTACCCAGAACTGAGCGTACTGTGGGCTCATTGGGAAGACTGAGATCTCACGGTCGAGTCTCATCCACTTCACGATACGTCATTGAGAGTGTTGCTCAAATCTCCTGACCAACACCGCAGATGTCTGTATCTCTCGGATCTGATCGACAGTAGGATATATTATGACAAAAAGCGTAGAATACAATAATACAATAATAATAATGCATGGTAATTTGCGTTGAAGTGGTAAGGACAAATAAATAGAAAAAGAACACACACACACACACACACACACACACACACACACACACACACACACACACACACACACACACACACACACACACAGCACGCACACGCACACACATACACATACATACACACACACATAAATACACACGCGCACACACACACACATGCACGCACGCATGCACGCACGGCCGCACACACACACACACACACACACACACACACACACACACACACACACACACACACACACACACACACACACACACACAAACACACAAGCCAAAGAAAGAAGGTCTTTCACTCGAAAGAACTAAAAAAACAACAACAAACAAACAAACAAAAAGAAAAGTTGTCTAGTGAACTCTTTCTTGTTTGCTTGTTCTTTTGTTTGTTTGTCCGGCCTCACATTGCAAGGCAGATAACCCCATTCCCCCTCTCTCGGTGCTAATGAAGCAAAACCCGCGAAGAGACAAGAGCTTGAGTTTAACAACGCCGCTTCCCGCCCCACTCCAAAAGGCCGACAATCACAGAGGTCCTGGTACATGTAGAGGGCACTGCAGGTTGTAATCGGCCATTTGCATGCACGGCCACTGCACGAACTCTGGGGAACCCACTGAGGCTGTTCTGCAAAATGGTGCTGTAAATTTGTGTTTCTGTAAAATGCGTGCTTTAGATCTGTGACCTGGGTTTGTCCTGTGAACGGTGTTGTAAAACCTGTGAGATGGGGAGCTGCTCTATCTGAGATTCAAGTTTGTGGACGGGTGTGCAAATCGCTCTTCTAACAGGATGGGGGGGGGGGGGGGGGGGATGGCTTGTGGTATAAATAAGAGTTGTGAGTATTGCTGGCATGATTCTGCCCACTTCTTGGGGAGCAACGTGCCTTCAGTGTGGTCTTGGCGCAAGCTGAGGTCATGGCTGGGAAAGCCCATAAACCCTCCACTCTTTTTACGGCACTGCCCAGCGGGATTCGGTAGCGGCTTGGTGTAAACGGAGCTCTTCAGTGTGAGCACAGAGACAAGAACTCAGTATTCTACGACTTTTTGGCATTTTATCGCTCTTTATCTTTTCCTCCCATTCCCCATCCTCACAGAAAGCACTTCACGAGATCTGCTGTTGGCTGGAAGTGTGAGAGTCTTTGACTTCACTGTGTTTTATCGCTGGATTCGTGTATTGCAGGTCATCCGTGGTGAAGTGGGAGGTAACAGTGAAGGTTGTTCTATGACCATGAGGTTAAAGCTGTGTTGGTGGAACCCTCGCTTTTCTCAGACCGGGCTGGTCGGTTCTATTGTGAGAACTGCTGAATCAAGGTCTGTTGTCTTGAGGTTGGTTCCAGACCACAATATCAAAAACTGTTCCATTCACTGCCCATCGTAAATCAACACTTCAGTCAATCTGGTGGTGTGAGCTTAGTGTTTCATTAGTTCCCTCCTCCCCACATTAAAGTATTCTCAGAGCATATGGTATTGAACAAGCTTTAAGAAGTCAGCGAGATAGTTGATGACAGGTTGGATAGAGGAGGTATGGGCTTGTCTGAATGTGGAGAATTTGTCTTGAGCAAACTCCAAACCCTCAGCACAATGAAAGTCAAGTCAAAGCAAAAGTCTTAACAAAACGATTTATTCGGTGTAAAAAGCAAAAACTGTAGCAATGCATGCCATAGACCCATTACATTTTTACTGCGTATTTTGCAGTCACTGAAGACATAGGAATGCCAAAGTCTGCTGTTAAGGAGTCTCGTCCCCAGCTAGCACCAACTGTTCTCTTACTCACTCGTAACTTTACGCCTTCAGCATGTATACACCACAGACTGGCATCTCGTTGACGATTTTACCGCTGGTTTACGATTTAGAACTCTGAACAGTAAGGGGGATGCCACCTTCCCTGGAGAATTGATTTACTTGCTTTTTCCATCAAGTCTAATTTGAAAGTACTTGCGCACTAAGTATAAAGTTGCCACTGAAGACTAAAAAGAAGATTATTATCACTTGGTGAGTTGGACTGATTGCATTTCTTTTGCATTCTTGGTGCCAGGCAGAAAGTTTCACATTGACTGGAGGTGTGTGTGTGTGTGTGTGTGTGTGTGTGTGTGTGTGTGTGTGTGTGTGTGTGTGTGTGTGTGTGTGTGCACGTGCGCGCGCCTGTATATTTGTCTATGCATGTGCGCGTGTGTATATATTTATGTGCGCGCAAGTGTCTGTGCGTGTGCGCACACACACATAGACACACACACACAAACACACACACACACACACATACACACACACACACACACACACACACACACACACACACACACACACACACACACACACACACGTACACATACATATACACACACACATAACACACACATACATACACACACACAAACACACACACACACAAACACAACAACACAACACACAACACACATGCACACAACAGACACACATAAACACACACACACACACACACAAGCCAAAAAATGTTCTGTCTTGTTTGTTCGTCCGGCCTTACATTGCAAGGCAGATAACCCCATTTCCCCTCTCTCTGTGCTAATGAACCAAGACCTGCAAAGAGACAAGAGCTTGAGTTTAGCATGGCTGCTTCACGCCCCACTCCAAAAGTCGGACAATCACAGAGGTCCTGGCAGAGGGCACTGCAGGTTGTAATCGGCAATTTGCATGCACGGCCACTGCACGAACTCTGGGGAACCCACTGAAGCTGTTCTGCAAAATGGTGTTGTAAATCTGTGTTTCTGTAAAATGCGTGCTTTAGATCTGTGACCTGGGTTTGTCCTGTGAACGGTGTTGTAAAACCTGTGAGATGGGGGGCTGCTCTATCTGAGATTCAAGTTTGTGGACGGGTGTGCAAATCGCTCTTCTAACAGGATGGGGGGGGGGGGGGGATGGCTTGTGGTATAAAATCAGAGCTGTGAGTATTGCTGGCATGACCCTGCCCACTTCTTGGGGAGCAGCGTGCCTTCAGTGTGGTCTTGGCGCACGCTGAGGTCATGGCCGGGAAAGCCCATAAACCCTCCACTCTTTTACGGCACTGCCCAGCGGGATTCGGTAGCGGCTTGGTGTAAACGGAGCTCTTCAGTGTGAGCACAGAGACAAGAACTCAGTATTCTACGATTTTGTGGCATTTTATCGCTCTTTATCTTCTCCTCCCATTCCCCATCCTCACAGAGAGCACTACACGAGATACAGTCAAGTAGTTCCAGACCTTTAAAATGTCTGACGCTCTCCTGTTGGCTGGAAGTGTGAGAGTCTTTGACTTCTTTGTGATTTATCGTTGGATTCGTGTATTGCAGGTCATCCATGGTGAAGTGGGAGGTAACAGTGAAGGTTGTTCTATGACCATGAGGTCAAAGCTGTGTTGGTGGAACCCTCGCTTTTCTCAGACAGGGCTGGTCGGTTCTATTGTGGTAACCAATGACTCAAGATTTAATGACTTGAGGTCAGTCCTGGACCACAGCATTAAAAATTCTCCCATTCACTGCCTATCGTAAAATATCGCTTGAGTCAATCTGGTGGTGTGAGTTGAATGTTTCATCAGTTCCCTCCACCCCACACAAAAGTGTTCCCAGCGTATATGGTATTGAGCAAGCTTTAAGAAGTCGGGGTGGCGGGATCGCCAGAGCACGTATGGAATTGTCTGAGTGCGGAGAATTCATCGTGAAATAACTCCCTACCCTAAAGACAATGAGAGTCAAGTCAAAGCAAAGTGGAGAGTTTTAACAAGAACGATTTTGTTTGGCGTAAAATGGCAAAACTGTAGCAATGACTGGCATAGACCCATTAGATTTTTACTGTGTGTTTTTGTAGTCACTGAAGACATAGGAATGCCAAAGTCTGCTGTTACAGTGTCTCGTACCCCGCTAGCGCCGACTGTTCTCTCACTCACTTGTAACTTTATTTCTTCAGGACTTATACGCCACAGACAGTCATCTCGCTGACAATTTTACCGCTGATATATGATCTAGAACTCTGAACAGTAAGGAGGATGCCACCTTCCCTGGAGAATTGATTAACTTGCTTTTTCCATCAAGTCTAATTTTAAAGTACTGGCGCACTACGCATTAAGTCGCTAGTGAAACTCAGCTTCTACTGAAAACTATAAAGATTATTATGACTTGGTGAGTTGCACTGATTGCATTTTTTTGTTGTTGCAATCTTCATGCGAGGTAGCATGTTTCACATCGACAGGAGGTGTGTGTGTGTGTGTGTGTGTGTGTGTGTGTGTGTGTGTGTGTGTGTGTGTGTGTGTGTGTGAGTGTGTGTGTGTGTTTGTCTGTCTGTCTGTCTGTGTGTCTGTGTCTGTGCATCTGTATCTGTGTGCGTAAGTGAATGCACGCGTGTGCATGTGTGCGTGCGCGTGCGCGTGCGTTCGTGAGTGAGCATGTTAGTGAGTTTGTGTGTGTGTGTGTGTGTGTGTGTGTGTGTGTGTATGTTATTGTTAATGTGTATGTGTGTTAGTGTCAGTGTGTGTGTAAGTGTGTGTGTATATGTATATATATGTATGTGTGCGCGCGCGTTTCTGTGTATACGTATGCATGTGTGTATGAGTGCGCGTGCGCGCGTTCGTGTGTGTATATGTTTCTTTAACACGAACAAAAAAAAAAATGTTGGATATATATCTTCACCTATTTCTGAATGAGTCTTTATCAATTTTGGGCCAAAGGTGTGTCCCTGAGGAATCAAGTGGCGAAATTGACATTTTTGAAGCTATGATGTCATAATCCTAAGAATAAAACCTTTTAAGGAAGATGGGAGAACAGCATTTTGAAAAAAAAAAAAAGATTTTGGACAAAGTTATCAATGTTTTCAACATAAAATAAGTGTGTGTGGGGGGGGTGGGGGGGTGGGGGGGGAAGATATTCTGAAGGTTAAGGCATTACGTCAACTGAAAAAAGGAAATCAGTTCTATTTTACATTGGCATTGGTGTTCACAATCTTCTGCTGCATATTATCAATCAGTGTTAGGGTGAAACGTTGTGACTGACACAGACAGAAGGCATGATAGATTCTTTTCTGTGACACCACTACCTTTTTTTGTAATTTGTGTGAGTGGTTTTTGTCAAAAGATGCACTTATGAATGTCAACGAGTAAATGTAGAACATGTAGGGTTCATAGCTGTCTGTCTTCAAGGTCACAAGCACGCAAGAAATGAATGAAGGATTAAGAAAAAGACAGTGTTAACACAACGCACTTTGTATTTCTGTCTCTGTCTATCCCCTTTTCCCTTGGCTGATATCTTCTTTTGTTTGTGTTGTATTTTTTGTTTTTTAGCTTCTTTGTTACTTTCATTTAATTTTAGTTTTTTGTTTTCTGTTGTGTTTGATTCTTAATGCTTTCGTAAAGTACTCTTTGCTGTTGTTTTTATATTGGTAGATGAGCAACGAAAGATACGTAAATTGACCTTTATGTTAACAGCTACTATATGTGTTTTTGTAAATCTGTATTTTTTTTTCTTTTTCTGTATATCTGTCTGCATTTAACCAGCAACCTGTCTTCTTGAAAAATATAGCTGTTGTTACTGCCATTGTCTCTGAAGTTCTCTATCATCTCTCTCTGCATCTCTCTCTCTCTCTCTCTCTCTCTCTCTCTCTTCCTTCTCTCTTTCTTTCCCTCTTCCTCCCCCCCCTCTCTCTCATTTCTAGAGTTTACTGCAGCGACGAGATCTTGTGTGTGCGGGCACACGCGCGAGTGTGTATCTGTGTGTATCTGTGTGTGTTCGTTCGTTATTTCTTTTAACGTCTATTCACATATGTGCTTTTAGACGGAATCTGTATGTGTACTTGCGTGTGTGTGTGTGTTTGTGTGTGTGTGTGTGTGTGTGTGTGTGTGTGTGTGTGTGTGTGTGTGTGCGTGCTTGCGCAGGTGTGTGTGTATGTGTGTGTACTTGAGTGTGTGTGTGTGTGTTTGTGTGTGTGTGTGTGTGTGTGTGTGTGTGTGTGTGTGTGTGCGTGCTTGCGCAGGTGTGTGTGTATGTGTGTGTGTGTGTGTGCGTGCGTGCGGTGCGTGCGTGTGAATGTGAGTGCGGATGTGCATATGTCTGTGGTGGCTGTGTGCGTGTGTATGAGCGAGTGTTTCTTAATGAGCTGTTTCCGGATAGATTTTTTTACCCTTTCGAGTCAAATACGTAGTTCGTTGATTTTGACACCCATGGAGTCAAGAGAAAAATCAAACATACGTACTTCGTTGATTTTGACAACCATAGGGCCAAGGGAAAAATCACACAATCATCAATGATGAAAGAAGGAATATAAACGACACATTCTCAGAAATGTCTAACAACAGTCACATTCAGTTTTCACTGTTGTGATAGTTTACTACTGTTCTCGTTGCACTTCAAGTTTTGTTTCGACAGTAGCTTCTTTGAGGTCACAGTGACCTTTACAAATACAAAATGTCGATTATTCCATACAAAGTGAGATTGTTATCAACCATCTTTTTCTCCTTGTCATATTCCACTTTTTTATTTTATTTCCAGATTTTGGGACTTTCATTCCGAGAATAGTTTTCCCCTTTTCTGTCTCTGTCTCTATCTGTTTCTGTTTGTCTTTATCTGTCTGTCTGTCTGTCTGTCTGTCTGTCTCTGTCTCTGTCCCTGTCTGTCTGTCTGTCTATCTGTCTTTCTCATTTTCTCTCTCTCTCTCTCTTTCTCTTTCTCTTCTGTTACCTCTACACAGAGATTGGCATTCATGTCCAGATGGATACCAATGTTACTATTATGAACAATACTTTTATGTAGTAACATGAAATACGGCTCCACGTTTGTAAAGAAAAGAAAATGGACTTTGGAGATCCTGTGTTCTTAATTATGTATTCACTTCCCACTGCAAATGAGATATCCCACCCCACCCTCTTTCGATCTTGAAGTACAAGAAACGATTCTGACGAATTTTGTCAAAAGTCATATTTAGTGATTGGTATCATAGGAAAAAGTTTATTATTTCCTTTCAAATGAGATGTCAGTGAAGTTTCTATGATACAGGGTGTAGGAGGTGTGGCCAGTTGAATTGTTACATATGTGACCTCCCACCACGAAATCAGTCTTAACTAGCATTTTGGGCATTTTGAGATATACATATCACTGGAACGTGTACATTCTGCTGATTATTTTGGTACTTGAATAAAGCTTGTACTCAAAAAAAATGTAGAAGTTATGTATGTTTAAAATCATAAAGATGTATGACGGCCATTTTGAGAAAACGGCCTCTAAAGTCTTGGTGTGCCCCTCCTAAACATTCTCCTTTAATTTCTTTATTTGGTGGCTTTGACCCAGTTTGTTTCTAATTTTCGCTGTCATTATCTGAAAGGTGCACCAAAGAGCTTTCCATCAGTATATTACATGTGCGGGTACTGTACAGGTTACGGTTCATAATAAGAGATAAAAATAGGTAGGAAATTGCGTTCTTTCTGCTGCGATCAGTGCATTAAAATACCGATTTAAATTGATTAATAATATTTCTTCAAGAAAAAAAATTCTGAGGGGGATAGATTAAAGTCTACAAAAATCATTTTTGAAAAAAAAGTCAAAACACCCCAGATAGACCCTCAGTCACCTTTTCAGCTCCAAGTGCTGTTTGACTGACTGCGAGTTAAGACTAATTTCGTGGTGGGAGGTCACATATGTGTACCTTTGTTTCGTGAAAACGGAAGGGAAAAATTGAGAAGATCCACGGACAGATTTGTCCTATAAAAAACTATGATAAAAAAGTACATTTAGATTATTTTTGAATTATTGTATGCAGTGCCTGGGAACTGACGTAGTATGTTTTAATTTAAAATAACGTATGGATAAAAACGAGACAGTCTTGATGGAGGCAGACACAAGAAGATCATTCATAAGGAAGATTAGGAAAAGACAGGCAACATTTGTAGGCCATTTTATGTGGAGGGAGGGGGGAATTGGAGCGCCTGGTCGCGACGGGAAAGCTGGAGGGGAAGAGAGCACCAGTAGACCCATGGAGAATATACTAGACGGATTTGCAGAGTGGCTGAAGACAAAGAGGGTGGAAGAGATGCTTGAGGTAACAAGAGATAGAGACAAATGGAATTTTCATGATCGCCAACGCCATGCGGCGAGGCACCTGATAATGATGATGATGGAGAAAAAAACAAACAGACAGTGACAGCAGGATGACATGGGAAATAGTTGATGAAAAGGAAATTTACTGTATTCACCTTAGGACGTGATCTCAAAAACAAAAACGCACAAAGCATTGACCGGTTTTGCCCTTTAGTTCTCCTGTAGAGTAGGCCTACACTTTTTCCTGAGGTAAACTTACCTGCGGCCAAAAACAGACACAAAGGTCGACAGTGACAGGTGTTTTCTTCATTTCTGTGTTTGTGTGAACTATGTTCAAGTCTTAACTTGAGTACAGTAAGTTTCCTTTCCATCAAAATGATGTATGGAATACTGGAAGTCTTTAGTAATTTAGGTTGTGGTGTTTGTGCTTAAACTGC
>JAPXFY010004931.1:12500-16441 GCA_030674185.1 Monoplex corrugatus | reverse complement strand
ACCACCCCACCACCCTTGCTGACCACCCCACCACCCTTGCTGTCCACCCACCATCCTTGCTGACCACCCCACCTCGCTGACCACCCCACCATGCTTGCTGTCCATCCCACCACCCATGCCTACCATCCCACCACCCTTGCTGACCACCCCACCACCCTTGCTGACCACCCCACCACCCTTGCTGTCCACCCCACCACCCTTGCTGTCCACCCCACCACCCTTGCTGTCCACCCCACCACCCTTGCTGACCACCCCACCACCCTTGCTGACCACCCACCACCCTTGCTGACCACCCCACCACCCTTGCTGACCACCCACCACCCTCGCTGACCACCCCACCACCCTTGCTGACCACCACACCACCCTTGCTGACCACCCCACCCTTGCTGACCACCCCACCACCCTCGCTGACCACCCCACCATGCTTGCTGACCACCCCACCACCCTTGCTGAACACCCCACCACCCTTGCTGACCACCCCACCACCCTTGCTGACCACCCCACCACCCTTGCTGACCACCCCACCACCCTTGCTGTCCACCCCACCACCCTTGCTGAACACCCCACCACCCTTGCTGAACAACCATGTTTCATAGTCACATTCATTGTTATTGGTCATGGTGTATTTACCGTGTGAAACTGATGCTGCTGTCTCCTTTTAGAGCATGTGGATGCGGTGCAGCACCACCCAGTTTTTTTATTATTGGTTTTGGGATTAACCCTTAGCTGGTCACAAAGCCGGTAACCGCCCTTCGGAAGAATGTGCTGATCCGTTCGTAGCGGTTCAGATCGCCCGACCTTTTCCGGCACATGTGTGGGGAATTTCCATCACTACTGGCCTTGCTGTCTTACCGCGCGTGTGGTTAGAATCTTGGTCAGTCTCGCGTTGAATGTTCTAAAAATAGTATGAGCATTCTGGGATGCAAGGAACTTTCCATTCACTACTGGCCTTGCTGTCTTATCGCGCATATGGTTAGAATCTCGGTCGGGTCTCGCGTTGAATGTTCTAAAAATAGTACGAGCATTCTGGGATGCAAGGAACTTTCCATTCACTACTGAAAGACTTAAGTTTGTACTGACGCTGTGCTACATTCGAATGCGAATACTAGGAGCTAGCTTTACATCTAGCAGTGCAAATGCGAATACTAGGAGCTAGCTTTACATCTAGCAGTGCAAATGTGAATACTAGGAGCTAGCTTTACATCTAGCAGTGCAAATGCGAATACTAGGAGCTAGCTTTACATCTAGCAGTGCAAATGCGAATACTAGGAGCTAGCTTTACATCTAGCAGTGCAAATGCGAATACTAGGAGCTAGCTTTACATCTAGCAGTGCAAATGCGAATACTAGGAGCTAGCTTTACATCTAGCAGTGCAAATGCGAATACTAGGAGCTAGCTTTACATCTAGCAGTGCAAATGTGAATACTAGGAGCTAGCTTTACATCTAGCAGTGCAAATGCAAATACTAGGAGCTAGCTTTACATCTAGCAGTGCAAATGCGAATACTAGGAGCTAGCTTTACATCTAGCAGTGCAAATGCGAATACTAGGAGCTAGCTTTACATCTAGCAGTGCAAATGCGAATACTAGGAGCTAGCTTTACATCTAGCAGTGCAAATGCGAATACTAGGAGCTAGCTTTACATCTAGCAGTGCAAATGCGAATACTAGGAGCTAGCTTTACATCTAGCAGTGCAAATGTGAATACTAGGAGCTAGCTTTACATCTAGCAGTGCAAATGCGAATACTAGGAGCTAGCTTTACATCTAGCAGTGCAAATGCGAATACTAGGAGCTAGCTTTACATCTAGCAGTGCAAATGTGAATACTAGGAGCTAGCTTTACATCTAGCAGTGCAAATGCGAATACTAGGAGCTAGCTTTACATCTAGCAGTGCAAATGCGAATACTAGGAGCTAGCTTTACATCTAGCAGTGCAAATGCGAATACTAGGAGCTAGCTTTACATCTAGCAGTGCAAATGCGAAAGGGTTAGAAAAGGGAGAAGTGTGTGGGAGGTTTTGTCACGATGTTGTGGTATTGAGAGTGGGGATGTTGTGGTATTGAGAGTGGGGATGTTGTGGTATTGAGAGTGGGGATGTTGTGGTATTGAGAGTGGGGATGTTGTGGTATTGAGAGTGGGGATGTTGTGGTATTGAGAGTGGGGATGTTGTGGTATTGAGAGTGGGGATGTTGTGGTATTGAGAGTGGGGATGTTGTGGTATTGAGAGTGGGGATGATCATAATATGTGACCTGCCACCACGAAATCAGTCTTAACCCTATGACTCCCGCACCCCATCTATCAACTGCAAAAACGTAACCCTTTGACTCCCTCACCCTATCCACCAGCTTCCTGGGTGAGGGAGTCAAAGGGTTAGGTTTTTGTTTCGCTAGCATGGTTGACAAAGCAGGATGCTTGTGGATAGGTTGCGGGAATCAAAAGGTTAACTAGCATTTTGGGCATTTTGAGATATACATATCACTGGAAAGTGTACATTCTGCCGATTATTTTGGTACTTGAACAAAGCTTGTACTCAAAAAAAATGTAGAAGTTATATATGTTTAAACTAAAGTCATTAAATTGTATGATGGCCATTTTTAGAAAATGGCCTCTAAAGTTTTTGTGTGTTCTCCTACACATTTTCCTTAAATTTCTTTATTTGGTGGCTTTGACCCAGTTTGTTTCTAATTTTCGCTGTCGTTATCTGAAAGGTGCACCAAAGAGCTTTCCATCAGTATATTACATGTGCGGGTACTGCACAGGTTATGGTTCATAATAAGAGACAAAAATAGGTACTTTTGGTAGGAAATTGCATTCTTTTTGCTGCAATCAGTGCATTAAAATACCATTTTAAATTGATTAGTAATATTTTTTCAAGAAAAAAAATTTCTGTGGGGCAAGACTTACCTACAGACACTTCATGTGTTGAGACAAAGTTAGTAAAACGATCCATAGTCCTCATAACATGCTCTTGATGTGTTCGATCAACTCAAGTTAAGACTAGCATTTCTGGGAAGTCAACATCATGACATGTACAATTTTCTGGATTACATTGTGGACTGACTACTGTACAAAATGTACCTATACTAAGACTAAACTAATCAACTCCTAATTAGATAAGCACATACTTGTCTAAATACAGCACCTAAAAGATTACAAGACACCTTCATCATACAGCACTCAAGACACTTCATATTCAATCAGACACTCCAGTCTTACATAACAATTACAGCCCTACTAAAATCACCACAAACAGACACCATACATAAATACAGACTACATACACCAGACACCTTCATAGCTTAACAAATACAGACACACATAACAACACGACCCTAATAACAACACAGACACTACATTACAATACAGCCCTACATAAAAACATTGACACCACATAACATAAGACACCTACATAAAACAACAGACACGCTACATAACATACAGACACCTACATAACAACACAGACAACCACCTACATACACTACAGACACCTACATAAAACAGACCTACTAACAAAAGACTTCTAAAACACAACACTATACAATTTGAACCAACATCATATACAAGCACTATGACACCTACATAACAACACAGACCCTACATAACAACACAGACACCTAACAAAACAGACACCTACATAACAACACAGACACTACATAACAACAGACACCTACATAACACAGACACTACATAACAACACAGACACCTACATAACAACACAGACACCTACATAACAATACAGACACCTACATAACAACACAGACACCTACAAACAATACAGACACCTACATAACAACACAGACACCTACATAACAACACAGACACCTACATGAAACAAACAGACACCTACATAACAACACAGACACCTACATAACAACACAGACACCTACATACAAACAGACACTACATAACAACACAGACACCTACATAACAACACAGACACC
>JAPXFY010004931.1:0-7500 GCA_030674185.1 Monoplex corrugatus | reverse complement strand
TTTGCAGAACTTTTTTGTTTGTTTCAGTTGCATGACCTACAATGTGATTCTAATTTGCATGATGGTGATTTCTGATCTGAAATATTTGCATAATGTCACTTTCGCTTTGTCCTTAACGTGATTCTGGTACAGATGTGTTGTGTTTATATTATCATAAAGGTGTGTTGTATGTGTTGTGTTTATATTGTCATAAAGGTGTGTTGTATGTGTTGTGTTTATATTGTCATAAAGGTGTGTTGTATGTGTTGTGTTTATATTGTCATAAAGGTGTGTTGTATGTGTTTATATTGTCATAAAGGTGTGTTGTATGTGTTTATATTGTCATAAAGGTGTGTTGTATGTGTTGTGTTTATATTGTCATAAAGGTGTGTTGTATGTGTTTATATTGTCATAAAGGTGTGTTGTATGTGTTTATATTGTCATAAAGGTGTGTTGTATGTGTTTATATTATCATAAAGGTGTGTTGTATGTGTTGTGTTTATATTGTCATAAAGGTGTGTTGTATGTGTTTATATTGTCATAAAGGTGTGTTATATGTGTTTATATTGTCATAAAGGTGTGTTGTATGTGTTAATTGTCATAAAGGTGTTTGTTTGTCATATTGTCATAAAGGTGTGTTGTATGTGTTGTGTTTATATTGTCATAAAGGTGTGTTGTATGTGTTGTGTTTATATTGTCATAAAGGTGTGTTGTATGTGTTGTGTTTATATTGTCATAAAGGTGTGTTGTATGTGTTGTGTTTATATTGTCATAAAGTGTTGTTGTGTTTATATTGTCATAAAGGTGTGTTTGTTGTGTTTATATTGTCATAAAGGTGTGTTGTATGTGTTGTGTTTATATTGTCATAAAGGGTGTGTTGGTTATATTGTCATAAAGGTGTGTTGTATGTGTTTGTTTTATATTGTCATAAAGGTGTGTTGTATGTGTTTTGTTTATATTGTCATAAAGGTGTGTTGTATGTTTGTGTTTATATTGTCATAAAGGTGTGTTTTTGTATGTGTTTATATTGTCATAAAGGTGTGTTGTATGTGTTGTGTTTATATTGTCATAAAGGTGTGTTGTATGTGTTGTGTTTATATTGTCATAAAGGTGTGTTTGTGTTTATATTGTCATAAAGGTGTTGTATTGTTTTATATTGTCATAAAGGTGTGTTTTGTGTGTTTATATTGTCATAAAGGTGTGTTGTGTGTTTATATTGTCATAAAGGTGTGTGTGTTTATATTGTCATAAGTGTGTTGTGTTTTATATTGTCATAAAGGTGTTTTGTTTTAATGTCATAAGTGTGTTGTGTTTATATTGTCATAAAGGTGTGTTGTATGTGTTGTGTTTATATTGTCATAAAGGTGTGTTGTATGTGTTGTTTATATTGTCATAAAGGTGTGTTGTATGTGTTTATATTGTCATAAAGGTGTGTTGTATGTGTTGTGTTTATATTGTCATAAAGGTGTGTTTGGTGTTTATATTGTCATAAAGGTGTGTTATATGTGTTGTGTTTATATTGTCATAAAGGTGTGTTGTATGTGTTGTGTTTATATTGTCATAAAGGTGTGTTGTATGTGTTGTGTTTATATTGTCATAAAGGCGTGTTGTATGTGTTTATATTGTCATAAAGGTGTGTTGTATGTGTTTATATTGTCATAAAGGTGTGTTGTATGTGTTTATATTGTCATAAAGGTGTGTTGTATGTGTTGTGTGTTTATATTGTCATAAAGGTGTGTTGTATGTGTTGTGTTTATATTGTCATAAAGGTGTGTTGTATGTGTTTATATTGTCATAAAGGTGTGTTGTATGTGTTTATATTGTCATAAAGGTGTGTTGTATGTGTTGTGTTCATATTGTCATAAAGGTGTGTTGTATGTGTTCATATTGTCATAAAGGTGTGTTGTATGTGTTCATATTGTCATAAAGGTGTGTTGTATGTGTTCATATTGTCATAAAGGTGTGTTTGTATGTGTTCATATTGTCATAAAGGTGTGTTGTATGTGTTCATATTGTCATAAAGGTGTGTTGTATGTGTTTATATTGTCATAAAGGTGTGTTGTATGTGTTCATATGTCATAAAGGTGTGTTGTATGTGTTCATATTGTCATAAAGGTGTGTTGTATGTGTTCATATTGTCATAAAGGTGTGTTGTATGTGTTCATATTGTCATAAAGGTGTGTTGTATGTGTTGTGTTTATATTGTCATAAAGGTGTGTTGTATGTGTTCATATTGTCATAAAGGTGTGTTGTATGTGTTTATATTGTCATAAAGGTGTGTTGTATGTGTTGTGTTTATATTGTCATGAAGGTGTGTTGTATGTGTTGTGTTTATATTGTCATAAAGGTGTGTTGTATGTGTTCATATTGTCATAAAGGTGTGTTGTATGTGTTTATATTGTCATAAAGGTGTGTTGTATGTGTTGTGTTTATATTGTCATAAAGGTGTGTTGTATGTGTTCATATTGTCATAAAGGTGTGTTGTATGTGTTGTGTTTATATTGTCATAAAGGTGTGTTGTATGTGTTCATATTGTCATAAAGGTGTGTTGTATGTGTTTATATTGTCATAAAGGTGTGTTGTATGTGTTGTGTTTATATTGTCATAAAGGTGTGTTGTATGTGTTGTGTTTATATTGTCATAAAGGTGTGTTGTGTTTATATTGTCATAAAGGTGTGTTGTATGTGTTGTGTTTATATTGTCATAAAGGTGTGTTGTGTTTATATTGTCATAAAGGTGTGTTGTATGTGTTGTGTTTATATTGTCATAAAGGTGTGTTGTATGTGTTGTGTTCATATTGTCATAAAGGTGTGTTGTATGTGTTCATATTGTCATAAAGGTGTGTTGTATGTGTTCATATTGTCATAAAGGTGTGTTGTATGTGTTTATATTGTCATAAAGGTGTGTTGTATGTGTTTATATTGTCATAAAGGTGTGTTGTATGTGTTGTGTTTATATTGTCATAAAGGTGTGTTGTATGTGTTGTGTTTATATTGTCATAAAGGTGTGTTGTGTTTATATTGTCATAAAGGTGTGTTGTGTTCATATTGTCATAAAGGTGTGTTGTGTTTATATTGTCATAAAGGTGTGTTGTGTTCATATTGTCATAAAGGTGTGTTATATGTGTTGTGTTTATATTGTCATAAAGGTGTGTTGTATGTGTTGGTGTTTATATTGTCATAAAGGTGTGTTGTATGTGTTGTGTTTATATTGTCATAAAGGTGTGTTGTATGTGTTGTGTTTATATTGTCATAAAGGTGTGTTGTATGTGTTGTGTTTATATTGTCATAAAGGTGTGTTGTATGTGTTGTGTTTATATTGTCATAAAGGTGTGTTGTGTTTATATTGTCATAAAGGTGTGTTGTATGTGTTTATATTGTCATAAAGGTGTGTTGTATGTGTTTATATTGTCATAAAGGTGTGTTGTATGTGTTGTGTTTATATTGTCATAAAGGTGTGTTGTATGTGTTGTGTTTATATTGTCATAAAGGTGTGTTGTATGTGTTTATATTGTCATAAAGGTGTGTTGTATGTGTTTATATTGTCATAAAGGTGTGTTGTATGTGTTGTGTTTATATTGTCATAAAGGTGTGTTGTATGTGTTTATATTGTCATAAAGGTGTGTTGTATGTGTTTATATTGTCATAAAGGTGTGTTGTGTTCATATTGTCATAAAGGTGTGTTGTGTTTATATTGTCATAAAGGTGTGTTGTGTTCATATTGTCATAAAGGTGTGTTATATGTGTTGTGTTTATATTGTCATAAAGGTGTGTTGTATGTGTTGTGTTTATATTGTCATAAAGGTGTGTTGTATGTGTTGTGTTTATATTGTCATAAAGGTGTGTTGTATGTGTTGTGTTTATATTGTCATAAAGGTGTGTTGTATGTGTTTATATTGTCATAAAGGTGTGTTGTATGTGTTTATATTGTCATAAAGGTGTGTTGTATGTGTTGTGTTTATATTGTCATAAAGGTGTGTTGTATGTGTTGTGTTTATATTGTCATAAAGGTGTGTTGTATGTGTTTATATTGTCATAAAGGTGTGTTGTATGTGTTGTGTTTATATTGTCATAAAGGTGTGTTGTATGTGTTTATATTGTCATAAAGGTGTGTTGTATGTGTTTATATTGTCATAAAGGTGTGTTGTATGTGTTGTGTTCATATTATCATAAAGGTGTATCGTACTATCTCCCTCCATGTTGTCACAAGGATGTATTCTGCGATCTCTCTCCATTTTAGAGAAAAAAGGGGGGATAACCATTAATAGCTGGTACAAATTGTGGATTTGTTTGGATTGGATTGTTTTATCGTAAAGGAATCTTTTTGCATGAAATGAGGGTTGCTGTTCTTGACTTGCCATGGTACAGTGCCACTACTATTTTCTTTTTTCCTTTTTTTTTTTTTCTTTTTTCTTCTGTGTGCTTGTATTTTTGTCTTTGTGTAAGAGAATATTTTCTGTTGATTGTCATTTAGAAAGGACAGTGAGAGGATGATTTTTCAACTGGCATGATCTTTTTCTTCTTTCATTCGCCATCTACACCGTCAGGCCACATCTGGTGATGAATGTGGTCAGGGTTTTTATCCAGCTCCTGCTGGCTACCATGGAGTTTGGTGGTCAGAGGAGTTGTAGTCAGCCATGTCTCCTGTCGCTCCGCTTGATGGAGGTGACGTTGCTGTGATATGTGTTTAGCTGTCTGGTCCTCTTGACGGCTGGGGCAAGATTGGTGAAGGCTTCAGTTTGAACTTGTGATTCAGGTGAACATTCAGCTGGTTATGGCTAGTGCAGAAATTAGATTTTTTTTTTTGCTGCTCTGAAGACAGAAGGTGGTAGCTGTAAGTGTAACCTTTCTGTCTGTGGCGCAAGGAGTGATCTGATGGTGCGCCTCTTCTGACTTTCACTGATGCAGTTGTCTGGTTGTTCTGATAAACTGTTTGCTTTTGAAGGCATTTTGTGTTTGTGTCTGCATCAGTGTGACTTTTGAAGTCACTTTGTGTTTGTGTCTGCATCAGTGTGACTTTTGAAGTCATTTTGTGTCTGTGTCTGCATCAGTGTGACTTTTGAAGTCATTTTGTGTCTGCATCAGTGTGACTTTTGAAGTCATTTTGTGTCTGCATCAGTGTGACTTTTGAAGTCATTTTGTGTTTGTGTCTGCATCAGTGTGACTTTTGAAGTCATTTTGTGTTTGTGTCTGCATCAGTGTGACTTTTGAAGTCATTTTATGTTTGTGTCTGCATCAGTGTGACTTTTGAAGTCAGTTGGTGTTCGATTCGTTCTTTGATTTAATGTCTTTTCACTATGAGTAATATCAGACGATCAGTTTGTGCTTGTGTCCGCATCAGTGTGGATGATTTATGTGGGATTGTATTGCCATAAATAGCTAAGCTTACAGCTAAATAGCTACATTTACAGGATAAATTGATACTAGAATAATCAGGGGGACTGTCACTTGGTATGGCTCTGTTAAGTGGGTGATCGCTGCCATCAGGACTGGCTTTGTAGGCAATGTCCTTTGTAAGTTGGATCTGAACAGACGCTGTTAAAATCCACCAAAGGGACCCAGCAGTAGGAGAGAGTCTTCTCTGATTGGTGGCCTCAAGGCGGTTTGTTTTTTGCTGGTTTCCTTAGAACTTCCGGCATTGGGATTTTGACTGAATGAACATGGAAGTTGGTGGTGTGGTGAAGCACCAAAGGAGTGACAAGGGAGCGTCGCCACCAAAGCCACAAGAAAAAGAACAGAAAATATTAAAGATCATGGTATATGTTTGTTCTGTTGTTGATAGGCAGCTGAGGCTTTTTGTATTGACTGAGAGTTGGGGGGGGGGGGGGGGGGCTTTCTGTCATGTGAGACAAGTTTATACTGAATGGCTAGTTGTGTTATGATTCAGACCTTTAATTATTTATTTATTTTATACATCTGTTGTTTTCTTTGAAGATAAGGTACACTTGCCATTTACATGTAGCCACGATTATTCCAGTGGTAGGCTGATACAATACTAGTATAAAATATAAACTAGGTAAAACATAGGCTAGGTAGGACCTCAGGACCTGGCCAGCTCATGGGTTTATGTGCAGACTTAAGGCTTGTGCCATGATCACCATACACACGGCACCTGGCCAGCTCATGGGTTTATGTGCAGGCTTAAGGCGTGTGCCATGATCACCATACACGTGGCACATGGCCAGCTCATGGGTTTATGTGCAGGCTTAAGGCCTGTGTCATGATCACCATACACATGGCACCTGGCCAGCTCATGGGTTTATGTGCAGACTTAAGGCGTGTGCCATGATCACCATACACATGGCACCTGGCCAGCTCATGGGTTTATGTGCAGGCTTAAGGCGTGTGCCATGATCACCATACACGTGGCACATGGCCAGCTCATGGGTTTATGTGCAGGCTTAAGGCCTGTGTCATGATCACCATACACATGGCACCTGGCCAGCTCATGGGTTTATGTGCAGACTTAAGGCTTGTGCTGTGATCACCATACACATGGCACCTGTGACGTTAGTGCATATGGAATTCGTTCCGAGCATGGAGACGTGGCCTTGAGAAACTGGAACTGTGTTATAGTCATGGTGAAACAGGTTATCCATTATCGTCTTGTGCACATTGTCGTGTGTATGTACACTTAATGTACATTGTTGTTATGTGGGTATGTATGTATTATGTGGGTATGTATGTATTATGTGGGTATGTATGTATTATGTGGGTATGTATGTATTATGTGGGTATGTATGTATTATGTGGGTATGTATGTATTATGTGGGTATGTATGTATTATGTGGGTATGTATGTATTATGTGGGCATGTATGTATTATGTGGGTATGTATGTATTATGTGGGCATGTATACTTTCTTCAGCTCTATACTCCATCACTTAATGTACATTATTGTTATGTGGGTATGTATGTATTATGTGGGTATGTATGTATTATGTGGGTATGTATGTATTATGTGGGTATGTATGTATTATGTGGGTATGTATGTATTATGTGGGTATGTATGTATTATGTGGGTATGTATGTATTATGTGGGCATGTATGTATTATGTGGGTATGTATGTATTATGTGGGTATGTATGTATTATGTGGGTATGTATGTATTATGTGGGTATGTATGTATTATGTGGGTATGTATATATTATGTGGGCATGTATGTATTATGTGGGTATGTATGTATTATGTGGGTATGTATATATTATGTGGGCATGTATGTATTATGTGGGTAAGTATGTATTATGTGGGCATGTATACTTTCTTCAGCTCTATACTCCATCACTTAATGTACATTATTGTTATGTGGGTATGTATGTATTATGTGGGTATGTATGTATTATGTGGGTATGTATGTATTATGTGGGTATGTATGTATTATGTGGGCATGTATGTATTATGTGGGTATGTATGTATTATGTGGGTATGTATGTATTATGTGGGTATGTATGTATTATGTGGGTATGTATGTATTATGTGGGTATGTATGTATTATGTGGGTATGTATGTATTATGTGGGTATG
>JAPXFY010004930.1:0-16441 GCA_030674185.1 Monoplex corrugatus | reverse complement strand
TCATTTTTCTTGTATGAAAAAGGGCTTCATGAAGGTGAGGTTTTGCGGGATTCAAAAAGGGGGGCCGGGTTTTTTTTTGGAGGATAAAAGGTCCCCACAGCTTCCCTATACGTATTGTATTATCTTTATTTGACATTTTATTATGTGGGAAAAAAAGCATTTTTAAATTTGGGGAAAACAATGCAATTTCTCACATGCCTGTGCTGTGCCCCACATTTGTGCATGTTTTGGTACAAATTGAAACAATAAAAAACTGACACAGTGCGTGCAGAAAAAAGGGTTAAAAATGTGGGAAAAAGTGCGGGGAAAACATGTTAAAGGGGGTTGTTAGGGGTTTTCCCTTTTTGCGGTGTCACAAGATGTTTTTTAAAATTGAAAAAATTTTTAATCAGAAATGCCAAAGGGCTTTTGCATTTTGCTGCCGTTTTTTTATAAATTCCCCCTTTTTCAAAAACCGTTTGTCCCGTATTTTGATGATCCAGTTCATTAAGTTGCCAGAAAGGGTTTTTCTAAAAAACAGACCAAAAATTAAAAACCCCATAGTAAATTTTTGGCCAAAAATAAAACGGGGGCAAAATTTTTTTGGGGAAGCTGTTTTATAGGGGGACAAAAAGTCCCCTTTAAACTTTTTTGCTTGGGGGTTTTTTTCCCCCTTTTAAATAGAGGGAAACCCTTGTATCATGAGTGTGCTTTTTTTTTGAATTGATGTGGTGGGGGAAATGTGTATTTGGTTTAAGGGGGTTCTTTTTTACAATTTTTTTTGGGGCAAAAAAATGTTAAGTTTTAGAACGGGGGTACTTTTCGTTTTTTTTTTTGGTTTTTTTGTGTATTTTTTTTTCATTTGTTTTTTCTTTTTTCTTTGGATTTTTATATCAGTTTTTTTTCTTTTGATTCGAAAAGTTCCCTTTTTGAACAGATTTTGCTTTTTGGGGGGTTTTGGGTTGGGGGGGGGAGGGATAGGGTGGGGGGTTTGAAAAATTAAAACCCCCTGGGATGGGTTTGTTTGGGAAAAATAAAATAATTTTTTTAAAGGGCCGTGAGCCTTTCCCCGTTTTGTTGGGGAAAATAGCGTTAAAAAAAAAGGTTTTTTTTATTGTTTTTTTTTTGTTTTTTTTTATTTTTTTTTAAAGAATGGGGGCTTCGCCCCCTTTTTTGGCATGGTAAAAACAATGGACTGTTCTTTTTCGAATGAATTAAAAGTGATAAATTTTGGGGGACGAACATTTGCAAAAAATTTTTTGGGGCATTGGATGAAAAATGGTACAGAAATTTAATAAAACTTGGGGTTTAACTTTTTAAAACCCCAATTACTGAACATTGGTGAACATGAGTCAAAAAACAACGCTGAACATTGGGAACTTTTGGGGCAAAAATTTTCTAAAACCTTGGATGAACCTGAGTCCCCGCAATTATAAAAATTTTGGGGGAACTTTTTAAAACAATTAAAAAATTGGTAAACCCTGAGTCAAAAAACCCAAACCTGAACATTGGTTTAAATTTTTTTGGGCAAAAAAATTATGAAATTGGAGAACATGAGTCACAACAAGACTGAAATTGGGGGCCCTTTTTACAACAAATGAACATTGGATGAAAAATGGGGGCACAACAACGCCCTGAAATTTGCCCAAAAAATTAGAACTTTGGAAACTTTTGACAAAAAATTTTCTAAAATTTGGGGATAAAACCGGTCACAAAAACAAATAAAACTTTGGGAAAGGGGAAATTTTGGGACAACAATTATGAACTTGGGAAAAAAAACACTGGTCACAACAAGATGGAAAATTTTTGAAAACAATTACTAAACTTTTGGTTTAAAAATTTGAAAAAACAATTACGAACATTGGTTGAACACGGTAAAAAACAAGGGATTGCCCTTTGGGAAACGAACTTTGACAAAATTACTAAAATTTGGAAAACACTGGTCAAAAACAACGAAAAAACCCATTTGAAAAAAATTTTTACGGGAAACTTGGGAAATAAACCCATTTGAAACTTTATAAACCCTTGGTTAAACCCCTGAGCACAACAACGATTTAAATTTTTTCACAAAAAATTTTTAAAAACGGGGGAAAAAACATTTGAAAACAATTACTAAACATTGGAGAACCCTGATCACAAAAACGAAAACTTTTCACAACAATTATAAAAACATTGGATGTATTGTTTTCGAACGGGGGACTGAACAGGGGTTGAACTTTTTGACAAAATTACGGAAATTGGATAAACAGTAAGGGAATTTGGAAGACATTAGAGTACCCAATAGCAAAAAATGGGGGTTAAAAAAATGTTTTTTTAAAAAAAATTACGGGGGGGGGAAAATTTTTTAAATTTAAAAGGAATCAGCGAACATGATGTTATCTTTAAAGTGTAGCAGTTTTTTGGGATTTAAAATGGTTTGCATAGAGAAATTTTTTAAAAGTATGAAATGTTTTTCAAACATCCCCAAATGGATTTTTTTAAGTTGGGCCCTTAATTTAGCATGCTTTTTGGGTCTTTTGGGGCCCCTTTGATTCGACAAAAAAAAAACAACGTTTGGTTTTTTTTTCCCGGACTCTGCCCAAGCTCCACGAGTTCAAAACTGGGTAAAAAACCTAAAAATAACTCTTTGATCTTGCCCCCATCGGGCCAATTGAAAAATTTAAAACACTTTGACCCTCACCCTATCCCCCTTTCCCTGCGGAAGCTGGGGGGTTGATTGGGGGTACGGGGTTTTAAGTTTTTGTTTGTTGCGGGTTTTGGAACAGTGCAGGATTTTGAAGGAGGGGGGTGGGGAGGAAAAGGTTAAAAAAGGGACTCTTTTGAAAAAAGGGAAACCCGGGGAAAATTTTAATGTTTCAGTAAGTGAGGGGGTGTATTACTTGACCAGCTTGCCAAAAATCCCTTTCTTACTGGTTAGGGGGGCGGGTGATGAGGGGGCGCCCCGGAAAAAGGGGCAAAAACTATTTCCTTATAATCAAAAAAATTATGAAAATACGTGTTTGAAGTCACTGAATAAAAGTTTTTTTGGGGTATCCCAAAAGAGAACAAAACTCGGTATTCTTTTTTCCTCCCCCCTCCCCCCCCCAACACCTCCACTCCACCTTCACTCCCCCTTTCAGGGGTTTGATATATTATACATACAACCCCAACAAAACACACACACACCAAAACAATATATTTATAATTATATTTTTTATTTTTTTTTAATATTATTTTAATAGACCTATGTAAAATTTTGGTTGCCAGCTTAAAATAGTTTTAGCGTTTTTGTGCAAAGTGTTTATATGTTTATAGCATTTTGGGTATAGAACTTGCGTTTGTTTTTTTTTTCTTTTTTTTAAAAAAATGGATTTTGCAAAGCTAGGAAAATTTTTTATTAAAATTTTTTCTGCTTGAGGGGGTTTTCGTTTTAAGAAGAAAAAAAAAGAAAGAAAAGAAAATGATTCAGAAATTGTTTTTTCCCCCTTTGCCCAAAACCGAAAAGATAAAAATGACGAGAGTGGAGTTTTTGTACGTTTCCTTGCTGTCTTTTTCCTGTTTTTCTTTCTTGTTTTCTGGGCTCTCTTGGGGTTTTGTCTCTGTTTTTTTCTTTTTTCCTTTTCCCCTTTTTTTTTGGTGCGAGCGGTTGTTGGGGTGTGGTTTTGTGGGGTTGGGACCGCCACCTTTACACATGGGGGTGAGGTGGGGGTTGGGGTGTTTTTTGTTGTGGCATTAGCATTTTATGGAAAACGTTTTTGCGTCCCGCAAATTCTTAATTGTCCAGAAATAAATGGGCAGGGGGATTTTTTTTTTGGATGTATTTTAAATTCCCACGCCCATTTTTAGGGGGTTTAGTTTTTCGTTTTAAAATTTTTTTTTTGATTTTTTTTATATCCTTTTTCAAGCATGCAATTTGGGTTTTTTTTACCCTTTTTTTCAGGGGTTTAAAATTTAAAGATTTCGTGTTTCTCCCTTTGGTTTTAAATTTCTGGTTTTTGCTTGGGTTTTTCCCCCCCCCCCCCCCATGTTTGTTAATTTGCCAGTATTTTTTTTTGTCTTTTGTTTTAAAAAAGTGACAGGGCTGGTTTTGCCAATTTGCAAAACTTGGGGGTGTGGGTGTTTGTGTGTGTGGGGGGGGGGGTTTTTTTTTGGTGTGTGTGGTTTTTGGGATGTGTGTATGTTTTTTTTTTTTTATGTGTGTGTGTTGTTGGGGGTGGGGGGTTTTTTTGTGTGTTTTGTGTGTGTGTGTTCAGGGGGGGATTTTTTTTTTGGGGTGTGTGTGTTTTGTGTTTGTGTATGTGGGGGGGGGAGATTTTAACATGTGTATGTGGGGGGTGTGTGTGTGTGTTGGGTGTGTGTGTGTGTGTGTGTGTGTGTGTGTGTGTTTTTTGGGGTGTGTTTTTTGTGCGCGTGCGCGCGGCTTTTGGAGTATGATTTTTTTGTTTTTATTTTTTTTTTTTGCTTGTCGTGTTTGGAGGGGTGGGGTTGAAGTTGTGCTGTTATGTTTACTTTATAGAGAGGTCGATGGTTGTTATGAGAAAAACCCAAAAAGGGGGGGAAAATGACGGGGGGTCTTTGCGGAATTTTTTTTTCATGTTTTTACCCTTTGTCTTATAATGGAAATTATCCCACACCTTCTTTTGGGGGTTTTTGGCTCCCGACACAAAATCCGGGGGGCTCCAAAAAATGTGGCCCCGTGGATCAAAATTTGAAGGGGGCACGAAAACCCGGGAAAAGTTTTTTAAAAAAATTCTATGGGTGAAAATTTTGGGAATGATAGGCGATGTTTGGGTTCCTTTTTATTTAAAAGGTGGGTGGGGGGGTTTTTGTATGGCTTCCCTTTAATATTTTTCCCGGGGGGAAAACCCGTTTTGGGGATTTCCCGACTCCGGGGGTGTTCGTCAGGAAATTTGCCAAAAAAACTCTCGTGGCGTCCCTTAAAAGGGGAAAAAATTGCGGGTTTTCCAAACTTCTAAAAAGCAAACCCTAGTTTTTCACCCCGGTTTGAAGCGTTGTCCCCAAAAAATTGAATGGGTTTTGGGTCGAATCCACGCCCCCTTTAGCCCCGGGAAATCCCTGGGGTAACCAATGTGCCCCTTTGATTTTTAGGGGGAAAACCCTTTTTCATTTTTTTTCCCAAGAAAATTTTTTTTCCCAAATCTAAAAACGTGTCAAAAAAGAAAAATTGCGCCCATGCGTGCGACCAATTTGTGGTTTTGTGAGGACACCAAAATCTTTCGTGTTTGTTTACCCATTTTGATGAACGTTTTTATTTTTGTTTTAAAACGTCAAATGTCTTGCTCGAACGAATCTTAAGTACGCTTGTTTGTTTTAAACTTGGTCAAAGTCTGCACGAAGAATCTTAACTACGCTGTTTTTTAAACTTGGTCAATGTCTTGCATGAACGAATCTTAACTACGCTTGTTTGTTTTAAACTTAGCGTCAAATGTCTTGCACGAACGAATCTTAAGTACGCTTGTTTGTTTTAAACTTGCGTCAAATGTCTTGCACGAACGAATCTTAAGTACGCTTGTTTGTTTTAAACTTGTGTCAAATGTCTTGCATGAACGAATCTTAATACGCTTGTTTGTTTTAAACTTGGTCAAATGTTTTTGCATGAACGAATCTTAACTACGCTTGTTTGTTTTAAATTGAGTCAAATGTCTTGCAGAACGAATCTTAACTACGCTTGTTTGTTTTAAACTTGTGTCAAATGTCTTGCACGAACGAATCTTAACTACGCTTGTTTTGTTTTAAACTTGTGTCAAATGTCTTGCATGAACGAATCTTAACTACGCTTACAATCCAGAGACTGTTTCTGTCTTACGTTATTCAATTGAACTGTATTTTTACAATTTTAATGTGCGGCAGACAACTATTTGTTGATTTTACGTTTCTGTGTTGATGATTAGATCTGTTTTACTTTTATGCAAATGTTGGGTTGTGATGTTGGTTGCTTTTTTGCGAATTTACTGTTTTTATTTATGCGTTTGTCCCGCCGCCCCCTCTCTCTCCCTCTCTTCTTGTTTCTGTAGGAGGGGTTGCTGTTTTTTTTGTTTGCAAGTATTTTGATATGTACATTTTTTGTTTGATATTTCTGCTATGTACATTTTTGTTTGTCGCGCCCCTTTTTTCTCTCGCTTCTTTTTGTGATTTCGATGTACGATTTTTATGTTTGCATATTTCTGCATATGTACATTTTTATGTTTGCATATTTCTGCTATGTACATTTTTATGTTTACTATTTCTGTATGTACATTTTTATGTTTGCATATTTCTGCATGTATTGTACATTTTTATGTATTGCATATTTCTGCTTATGTATTTTTATGTTTGCATATTTTGTGTATGTCATTTTTCTGTTGCTATTTCTGCATATTTACATTTTTATGTTTGCATATTTCTGCGTATGTACATTTTTTGTTTGTATTTCTGCATATGTACATTTTATGTTTGCATATTTCTGCATATGTACATTTTATGTTTGCGTATTTCTGCATTATGTACATTTTTCTTGTTTGCATATTTCTGATAATTTACATTTTTTATGTTTGTCATATTTCTGCGTATGTACATTTTTTTTCTTTTGTTTATGTATTTCTGCATTGTACATTTTTATGTTTGCATATTCTGTGTATGTACATTTTTATGTTTGCATATTTCTGGTATGTACATTTTTATGTTTGCATATTTCTGTGTATTATGTACTGCATTTTTATGTTTGCATTATTTTTTTCTGTTGTATGTACATTTTTTATGTTTGCATATTTCTGCATATGTACATTTTTATGTTTGCATATTTCTGTGTATGTACATTTTTATGTTTGCATATTTCTGTGTATGTACATTTTTATGTTTGCATATTTCTGCATTTGTACGCTTTCTTTTTGTTTTGTTTCAGTCATCATCAGAAGTGATGGATTATATGCTTGCTTTGGGGGCGTTGCGTTTAGTTTGGGTTTTTTGTTGTTGTTTTTTCACACATTCGCACACAATTCATGCTCTCTCTCTCCTCTCTCTCTCTCTCTCTCTCTCTCTCTCTCTCTCTCTCTCTTTCTTTTGTTCTCTCTTTTCTCTTCAATCTCTCTCTCTCTCTCTCTCTCTCTCTTCTCTCTTCTCTTCGCACGCACACACATTCTCATGCACGCACACGTATGTATGTATGTACATACTCACACATCTGTCAAAAGGAAACAAAGAAATAAATAATAAATAAAAAAAAATAATTACACTCACTCCTCTTTTTATACTCGCGCACGCGCGCGTGCGCGCCCAAACACACACACCACACACACACCACACACACACACACACACACACAAACACAACATAAAATATAACAACACACCCCCTACACCACATTCACACTCACACCATTACTCAAATGTCTGCCCTTTAATGTCACCAGTATATTATTAATGTGGAAGGGTAAGGGGATTGGAAAGAAGTGGGTTCTCAGTAAAAACAAGAGTTAAGTGAGGTGAGAGTGGTGTCCTTTACACAACGCGGTAATGCCATCTTATACATATATACGTTTCTCCTGCCTCGTTGATATTGTTTCAAGTTTGACATTGACCTAACCATTACAAGACTGTGTGATGTTTTCCCCTCTACTATTTCTTTTTTTCCCCCCCCCCCCCCCACCCTTTTTTTTTCCCTTTTCCCTTTTAAGAAAAAAAAGGGGGGGGGGGGGGGTTTTAGAGGATTTTGTTTTGAAGCCGAAAAAATTTTCTGAATCCTTGGGAGGGTTTTAATTTGAAAAAAAAAATTTTTGGGTTTTTTTTTGGAAAAAAAAAGCAAAAAGCAAACCAGAGGAGTTGTGTGTGTGTTTTGAGTATTTTTTATAGTGTGGTGTGTGTGTGTGTTGTGTGTGGTGTGTGTGGGTGTGTTGTGTGGGGGGTTGTGTGTTTTTTAAAAAAAATTTCGAACAACATTTTCGGGCTTGTTGGGTTGGTTTGTCCCCAACTGTGGTCAAAGGGTGGATTTTGAGGAGTGTGGAAGCAAAAGGGTTTAAAAGGAATTTTCCCCTTTTAAAAGGTACGTCCCCCCCAAAAACCCCCAAAAACTTTTTTCAAAAAAAAGGAGTGTAAACAGTTTTTTTAAAAGAATTTTTGGGCCTTTTTTCATTATTTTTTTTACTCTTGAAAAAAGGGTCTGCCATTGCCCCAATGCCGTCTTTTGGGGAATTTAGTTTTTAAAAGTTTTTTCAAGGTAAAGTGCCCCTTAAAAAAAGTGCACAGTTGGTTTTCTTGTAATTTTGTAAAAAAAAGGGGTTTGGTGGGTTTGGGGTTTGACTGTTTATTTTTTTTTTTTTGTACGGTTTATAAAAAAGGGGATTGGTAGTTTTGGTTTCATCTTTTTTTGTTTATTTTTTTTTTTGTGTACAGTTTAAAAATTTTGGGTACCTTTTTTAAAACATGTATTTTAATGTTGCTATAAACATTTTTGCGAAACTGTATTTTTACTACTTGTTATTGATTTTTTGTTCCCAGAAAAAAAAACACGTGTTTTGGGGGGGGAGATTGTTTTTTGTTAATTTTTTTGGGTGGAAGGGGGGGAAAATTTTATTGTTTAGGCGATTAAAAATCTGTATTGAAAATGTTAAAAACACTTCTTGCAAAAAATGTTTTTTGTGTTTTAAAATTTGTTGCTTTTTGGGGTCGTTTACCGTTTTGTTTTTTTTTCCCCTTTTTTTTTTAAAACTACTCGCCCCCTTTTCCCAAAATTTTTGGGGAAGAGACAGTGGGGGGAGGCAGGGGGCGAGGGGGGGAGGGACTGTGTGGTGTGTTGTGTTGTGGGGTGTGGGGGTTGGGTGTGAGAGAGAGAGAGAGGGGAGAGAGAGAGATTTGTGTTTGTGTTTTGTGTGTGTCTGTGGTGTGTGGGGCGAGAAAGAAGAGGGGGAGGGGGGGTGTGGGGTTTTGTGTGGGGGGTGTGTGTGTGTGCGGGAAAAGAGAGAGGGGCTGTTTTTCTGTCTGTCTTTCAGTTGGGCTGGGTGTGTGGCGAGGGAGAGAGGTTTGTGTGTGTGTTTGTTTTGTGTTGTTTTTTGTGTGTGGGCTTTTGTGTGGTGAAAAAAGAGAGAGAGTTGGTGTATGTGTGTGGGGTGCGTGGGGGGGGTTTTGGGGTTTTGTTGGAGGGGTGTGCCCCGGGAAAAAGAGGGAGAGGTGTGTGTGTGTGTGTGGGGCGGCGCGCGAGAGAGGAGAGAGAAAAGGGTGTTGTGTGTGTGGCAAGGAGAGGGGGAGGGGGAGGAGAGGTGTTTTGTGGTGTGTGTGTGTTTGTGTGTGTGCGAAAAAAAAGAGAGAGTTGGGGGGGTTTTTGGGGGCGATAAAAAAGAGAGTTGGTGGTTTTTTTGGGTGAGAGAGTTTAGACAGACGATTCAGGGGTTTTTTTTATAGGCCCCCAGCCCCCTTGAAGGGGGATGCACAAATTATGCTTTTTACAAACCTAAAAACATTAAAAAAAGCGAAAAATATTTTTAATTTGAAATATTTTGTCAAAAACAAACAAATAAACGAAAAAAACATAAGATAAAAACTTTTTTATTCGTTTGGCCCCTTTCATTCCCTTGGATGAATTAAATTTTAAAAAAACTCAAGAAAAAATTTTTCTGTTCTTAAATTGAAAAGCTTTGTATAGAAAAAAAGCTAAAATTTTGAAAAAATTTTGTGGTTTTTTTAATCAATTTAAAAAAAATTTAAAAAAGGAAGATTGTCTAAATTTTTTGGGTTTGTATTTTTCCGAAAAGAATGGGAAAGCTGGACCCAAAATAAAACAAAATGTACTTCTCTTCTTTTGTATTTTGCAGAATGGAAAATAGTTTTTGATAAAAAAAGTGCTCTGTATTAAAAAAGAAAATGTGATTTTCCCATATACCTAAATAAATGTTCATTATATATTTTTTGATGTTTTATCCCCTATCTATTTTTTAAAAGGGTTTTTAAATCATGATACCCCGGGAAAAAAAAAAAGTTTGTTATACCTTCACTTTTTGATATGTCCTTTTTCCCCCCCCGCCACCCTACAATCAATTTAAAGTTGACGAAAAAACACGAATGAAATTTATTCAGTCTGCCAACACCTTGACAAAACCATACAACACCAAAACCTATTGAAAAAACAAATGTAAATGGTGCCCCGTTTTGCTTACCTTTTTGCAAAAAAACTAAATTTAAAATAATTTTAGCTTTTCGTGGAATTCTAGGTCTTTCATTGCGACAATTTAAGCCAAATAGCGAACAAATTAACTGCAGAGTTTTGTATTTGGGTGGCGATTTGTTTCACCATATACAAGTCATTGCGGTTCGATATTAATTCCTAGAAATTTTTTCAAAGCAAAAGTATGAACTGCTTACAATGGAAATTTGGGTTTACTTTAAAACCCCCTGCTCAGACCCTATTGTGCGATGGGTTTTACCTGAGAAACAAATAAAATTTAATAAACAATCGAAAGAATTAATATTTAAAAAAAAATACTCTTCTGCTAATGAAAAGCAAAACATTTTTACTCTGCTGGATAACTTTTTGCATGTTGAAAAAGTCAAACGAGTAGGAACAGTATTCCCAAAATACTTGTAACATTTACCACAGGCATTTGCTATCCCCCCATATACCTATCTTTTCCCTTGCACCCCCAAGGTACCCCACCCCTTTCTAAATATATGATATTATTTTTGACTTTTTGACCTTTAAAGAAGTGCAGCTCTGCGCGTTGCAGACTGTTTAACTGTGTTGAAGTCCAGTGACGTTTCTGCCATCGAAAAACTTTTATCTGCCAGCAAAAGAATGAATAATTCAAAAGATCACGAGTTTGAACAGCAGCGTGACTTATTATTAATCACCCCCAATCGCAATTCGTTTTAAAAGGAGAAAATAAACCCGGACTGTATGGATAACCTTGTTTCATCCTGCAGTGCTTTTTTAAAATAGTCTGTAAATTTAACTCACATCGGAATCTTTTTTAATGTTGTTACAATAGTGATTTTAGGGGCAACCCCCACACACCACACACACACACACCACACACCCCAACAAAACACACCAAACCCCCACACACCACACAACACACAGGGAGGGAAAAAAAAGGGGTGGGGGGGGAGAGGGAAAGGGGTGTTGGGGGGTTTGAATGTAAAAAAGGGGAACGATTACAATTAAGAATTAGAACATTAAATTTACAGTGTCAATTTAAAAACAGACAACAAAATTTAAAACTTTCATAACAATCTGCCAACGGGGGATTGAGTCAGCTGGATACCGAAATTTTCATTATTTTTTTTGTAAAGGATATCTTAGAGTCAGTACATGAAAAATCGAGATTGTTATTTTTTGTCGTTAAAGTAAAATAGGACTTTCAAAGAGCAGATGGTGGAAGATAATGCTTTTGAACAAATACATACATTCTGGGGTATATTTTGTTTTCCAAGAGTTAAGCTTTAGTTTGTTTATAAAAGGCGTAGTGGGTTGGGGCAGTTAGGTATCAGGCTTTGGGTATTGGAAAAATTTGTATAAAGTGAACATTATAACACAGAACCTAGTTATGAAAGACAGTCGTATGTTTGGAAAGTTTCGGTTTTGCATTATTGGATGCACCCTCTTTTGCTAAATTTTTTTCCGAAACTTTTTCCAATAAAGTCCACAATGTGACGGAAACCCCGCAAAAATTTATTCCAAACCCCTGGATAAAAAAACAAGTATCAAATGTTTGATCTCATATTAATGTCATTTCGTTTTTACATTTTTGTTTGTTTAAGCTACGTAACACTGATTTAGATTCAAAACACAATATAAAATTGGGAGATTCGTATGGAGGTATTAAAATTTGTGAA
This sequence comes from Monoplex corrugatus, assembly GCA_030674185.1. Classification (NCBI taxonomy): domain Eukaryota; kingdom Metazoa; phylum Mollusca; class Gastropoda; order Littorinimorpha; family Ranellidae; genus Monoplex; species Monoplex corrugatus. The sequence continues at coordinate 4,664 of JAPXFY010004930.1, read as the reverse complement.
GGCCTCAATTTGCGTATAATTTCTGTGTAAAATAGAGAAACCTTTACCCATGTTAAAAAAAATTTTTGTACCTTTTAAAGGGAGGAATGGGCGAAACTAGCTCCGCTATAGCTGTGTCTAAAAAGACCCGTCTGTGAAAATTTTTAGGTGAAATTTGGATAAAATGTGGTTAAAAAGGGTTTGGACTTTGATATAGAATATTTTATTTCTTTTTTTATTGAGATTTATGTTTCTAGTCAAAGTTGCTTTTTCAAGTTCCCCAGGAAGGTTTGGATTTGGAAAAGGGCTTATTTTGGGAAAGTTATTTTTTCAGTATTGTTTTTGCTCAGGAGAACTCTGCAAATTTTTGTATAGGTTAAACATCTTTCGAGCTTTTGAGGTAGTCAGTTTCCGAGGTGTATAGTAATTTCTTTTTTAACGAGTTCTTTACAGCCGGGGCTCTAAATTTAAAATACTTTGTCCCGTAATTCCGTTGATCTGTAAACGGTAAAAATTTTTACTTTCTTTATAAGACTTCATTTTTGTTGTTTTGATCGGGGCACACCCAAAAGCCAATTTTTTAGCTTTGCTGTCTACCTCTGTAATTTTTTTAAGAGTGTATTCGAGGCAGTTAAAAATAGACCTCTTTTCCCTAGAGCAGTTTTGATCGAACCAAAAAAATCGCTAGGTGTAAAATGTTTGAGTGTTTGGCTAGGATTGTTGTTGACTTTTTTAAAGAATTTAATTCTTTTTTTTTGCTTTTGTAATCAAATTTCGTATGATGCTTCGATTAAATTTTTCGTGTTATGTACACTCCTAGAAATTTTAAGGGTTTTGCAGGGGGGGCTTTAAGCAAGGGGATTATTGTCCAGCGATAAACGTAGGGGAAAATTTTTAGGGTTTTCACCTTGTTTTAAAACGCATAAGATAAGTATTTTCACTCGATAACCCCCAGCCATTTTTCTTTTATGTAATTACTCAGGTTTCAAGATCTATTGGTAGATTTTTGTACATGGGTAATTGTTTTTTTGTTTGTATTTTTTCGAAGAGTGGTTTTTCACCCAAATTTGGAAATTCATCTGCTACTGTACAACATTGTTTCTTCAAACAATTGTTGGGTAAACATAAGAAGTATATGAAGGTGGGGGATATGATTGCCCCCTGAGGGACCCCCATGTCTATGTCTTTAAATGAAGAGTTATAGTCCCTAATCTTACAACTTTGATCTACAGGTAAAAAAGTTTTTAAGTAATAATAATTTTTACCTGTTACCCTTTGCTCTTTAATTTGTAAAAGCAGTCTTGAATCCCCACCAAATAACTAAAAGATTTGCCCTCCTCTTAGATTCGAAAAGAAAAACAATAATTTTCCCAACGAAACATGTATCGGGAAAAGGAATGTACCTCTGGTAAATTCAAAAAGGCTAAATATAAATTTTTCCGAACTGAAAACGTTTGAAGGGAAAAAAAAAAGAATTTTGTGATTGTTGTAGATTTGAACACACCGAACTAAAATTATATTGAAGAGAAAAAAAACTACAAACAAACTAAAAACAAACCCTGATGCTCTCTTTGCGATTTAAAAATGGATAAAAAAAAACTTATTCCCCCCCCAAAAAAAAAAAAACATAACGAAAAAAAGCTTTTTTCCCCCTGCTTACAGATTTTTCATGACGAGAACCGAAAATTTTTCATCTCGATTTCACCCCGGGTTGGGTTTGGGTGAGCGCCCTTGGCAAAGGGAGAGTTCAAGGGGACGGTGGGAGTCAATTGCCCAGTAGCGGACCTCTGGGGGAACAGCTGGAAACCCAATGCAGCGATGGGAGCCGAAAATGTGTGGGGGTCTGTGGGTAGAGGCTAAGGACTTTGTGATTTTACTGTGCGCCCGTTTTTGGTTCCCTTTCGCAACTGTGTGTCAGGAAATGTGTTAAAGGTCTTGGGATCATGTTTATGTGCTATGGCTGTTCTTGTAGAAACCCTTCGTAGTAGGACCCCAAGACTTTGCCGCAATACGGCTTTTGTGAGGTTAAAAGGTTTGTGTATAATCTTATGTGCAGAGTAAGGTTTGTGTCATAATCTTATGTGCAGACGTTAAAGGGTTTTTGTCTTTTAAACTTATGTGCAGACGTAAGGTTTTTGGCATGATCTTATGTACAGAGTAAGGTTGTGTATAATCTTTTGTACGGTGGAAGGTTTTGTCATAAACTTATTCAGGGGGAAGGTTTGCTAATCTTATGTACAGGTGAAGGCTTGTTCATAATTTATGTACAGACGTAAGGCTTGTTCATCATCTTATGTACAGACTAGGCTTGTGTATTTTTGTACGATTAAAAGGGTTTTGTCATCTTTTTTTTTGGGCGGCGTAAAGGTGTGTCATATCTTAGTACAGACGTAAAGGGGTGGTTTATAAACTTTTGTGCGACGTAAGGCTTGTGTCTAATCTTATGTAAGGGGGTCAGGCTTGGTCTCATCTTTGTGCAGACGTTTAAGGGTTTTGTCTTTTTAGACAGGCGTAAGGCTTTTTGTCATCATTTTTTATGTACAGACGAAGGCTTGTTCATTCTTATGTACGGTGTCAGGCTTGTGTCATCATCTTATGAACGGAGTAAGGTTGGTGTTAATCTTATGTAAGGGTAAGGCTTGTGTCATAATCTTATGTACAGGGGGTTGGCTTGTGTTCATCTTATGTACCAACGTAAGGCTTGTGTCATCATCTTATGTCAGGCATAAGGCTTGTGTCATAATCTTAGTACAGAGTAAGGGGTTGTTTTCTAATCTTATGTCGGCCTAAGGTTGTGTAAAATCTTTTTTCAGGTAAGGCTTGTGTCTTAAAAAGTGCAGGGAAAAGGGCTTGTTTAATAAGTGGGGCCTAAGGTTGTGTCTTTTATTTTGGATTTTTTCCATCACATGGCATCAGGGTGCCGTGTTATGGAATTTGATTAAAAGCGGGGACGCTTTTGTTTTAGACGCTGAATTTTTTTAATTTTTTTGTTTGGGTTTTCCCCTTTTTTTAATTTTTGATCTTTGTCTGTCCCCTTTTTCAGCATTATATTTGCTTTTTCGATTCCCAACTAGCTGCGTGGCTTTGCAAATTTGGGAGTTATGGTTCACAGTGAAATGTCTTTGTTAATTTTGCCAGTTGTTCCCCCCCCCCCCCCCCCCCCCGGGGGATGCCCGGGGGGCTTTTAGTATAAAAAGTATCCCCCCCTTTGGAAAAATCTGTACCCGAAATTTTTCTTTGCTGTCCACTCTTTTTATTTTCTTTCCCACTTTGCTTTTTGTCATTTGTTCTTATCAAATTTTTGCCTTGCTGGTCCCCTTTGCCCGTTTTGTTTAATAAAAATTTTATGTGCTTTTCTCTTAGGATTGATAATGGGGGACGGTATTGTTGATTTTTTGGTCCAGGGAAAATACGATGTGCCAGAAACAATTTAGGTAGTTTGGCCTGTTTTGATATATGTTTTAGTGTTATATTTAAAATTTGTATTTGGGTAGTTTTTCAAATCCCTGTGCGAAAATTGGTGGAGCGGTCAAACGCCTGGGATTCCGTGATATGTGCACGAAAGCATTTAAATGTTTGTTTAATTTTTTTTTCTTTTTTTTCTTTGAAGTATTGTGTTGTTTCGAAACGGTTTTTCCCCGATATGGCTCTAAAAAGTCGGTTGGGCTGAAACAGAAAAAAAGAAAGGGGCTTGTCGAATATTTTGGTTTTTCCCCACACATGGATCATGGGTTGGAAATTTTGTTCCCAAAGCGTGGTAGTTTATTTGAGACATTGAAATTGTAATTGTAGTTTGGGTTCTGCTTTTCCAAAAAACTTTGATGCTTTATACTTTTCCCCTTTCCTTTTACATTTTGCTTTTCGATCGCGACTAGTAACAAGGCTTTTTGTGATTTTAGTATGGTTTCCGGTGAAATGCGAATTAACTTGCGGTAGTTTTGGGCCACCCTGTTGGGATGGGGGCTCTTCAGTATAAATGTATCCCCAATTCTGGGGAAATTGTGCGTGAAATTTCCTTTTTGCACTCTTTTTTTCCCCCTTGTTCTGTTTTTTTTTGTCATTTCTTCCTACCTTTTCTGCCTTTTGGGCCATTCAATGTATGTGTTCGAAATTTTTACGTACTTTCTTAGGATTGATAATTGGGACTTTTATTACGTGCATTTTTGGCGTAGGGAGGTGAGTACGCGGAAGCAATTTTTGGTAAATTTGGGCGTTTTTTATTTATGTTTTGGTGTCCTAGGTAGCTTTATATTTTAATTCAGGGGGGGTGTTTTTTAATCCCTTTGTGCGATAAAATTTGGGCGGGAATGGTCAAGGCCCGGAGCATCTCCATAGATTATGTGCAGAAAACATTTTGGTATGTGTCTTAATTTTTCTTTTGTTTTTTCCTGTTGAAATCTTGTATGTTTGAAGTGGTTATAGCCCCGATATGGCTCTAGTTTCGGCTGGGGCTTTAAACAAAAATAACGTAACAGGCTAGTTGATTCTTTATATACCAGGTATGGATCGTGATTGTTGGTATCCGTGTAAAATCTCAGCTCGCAACATGCAATACAAAAAAAACTGGCTTGGTCGTGGCCCGTCTTAAAGTTTTAAGCATTCAGGTGGTGTCAGCTTATGTTTCAAGCTTAGGTGGTGTCAGCGTAATGTTTAAGCATTCGGTGGTGTCAGGTAATGTTTTTAAG
>JAPXFY010004929.1:12500-16450 GCA_030674185.1 Monoplex corrugatus | reverse complement strand
TATTCATACATACATCTTATTCATACATACATCTTATTCATACATACATCATATTCATACATACATCATATTCATACATACATCCTATTCCCCAGCTGCGACGATGGTGATTCTTTGAAGTCCAGGTGGTGATGTGGAGAAAGGGGGAGGGGAAGTGAGAACTTTTAACCCTTTGACTCCCGCACCCTAACTGCCAACTGCAAAAACTTCACCCTTTGATTCCCTCACCCTATCCACCAGCTCCCTGCAGGAAGCTGGTGGATAGGATGAGGGTGTCAAAGGGTTAAGTTTTTGCTTTGCTAGCATGGTTGACAATGCGGGATGCTGGTGGTTAGGCGGTGGGAGTCAAAGGGTTAAGTGTTTGCTTTGCTAGCATGGTTGACAATGCGGGATGCTGGTGGTTAGGCGGTGGGAGTCAAATGGTGAATGTATGGTAGCCGACATTGTTAAAAGTCGAGAGGGCTGAGTGTGAAAGGTGTGTGTGTGTGTGTGTGTGTGTGTGTGTGTGTGTGTGTGTGTGTGTGTTCGTGTGGTGTGTGTGTGTGTGTGATGTTTCGTGTGTGTTTCGTGTATGTGTGTGTGTGTGTGTGTTGTTTTTGTTTTTTTTTGGCTTATATTTGTGTTTTTGCTTTTCTTTGTTTAAAACAATTGGGGGGGGGGGGCGGAGGTAGGTGGGAGGCTTTGTTTCGTTGCTCCTGCCTTGTCTCCTCCCTCTCCCTCCTGTTTCCGACGGGGGAAGGATGGAGGGGGCACAGTGTGACGCGCCAAACACGTACGTCATTTATGGCCCAGCGCATCCATTCATTTTGTAAATGGAAAACTGTATTCGTGGTTAGTCTTTGTTTCTGTCGGGAAATCAAGGAAAAACACACAAGAGGTAAACTGTCAGTTGGGGTGGAAAGGGGGGGGGGGGGGGGAGGGAGGGGATGCTACTGCTACTTGAAGTGTTCTGTGGATCGAAATAAGAGAGAGAGAAAGAAAGACAGACGGACACACACACACACACACGCACGCACGCACGCACGCACGCACGCACGCACGCACACACACACATACACACACACACACACACACGCACGCATGCACGCGCGTGCACACACACACACACACACCAGACACACACGCGCGCGCACGCGCACACACACACATACACCAGACACACACACCATACACACACACAAACACACAAACACAAACACACACACACACACACACACACACACACACACACACACACACACACACACACACACACACACACACACACACACACACACACACAGAACACAAAAACTTTAATGTCACATGCAAACGGGTGGTGCACACGCTACTTTAGGTGCATCAGACAAAGTCAGAAGCAAAAACGAATATTGTTCAACGTTACTTTTGTAAAGGAACAAATAGGAGTGAGACAGAGACAGACAGAGACAAAGACAGACAGAGACAGACAGAGACTGACAGAGACTGAGACAGACAGAGCCAGACAGAGACAGACAGAGACAGACAGAAACACAGAGACAGAGATACAGAGACAGAGATACAGAGACAGAGATACAGACAGAGACAGAGACTGAGATACAGACAGAGATACAGAGACAGAGATACAGAGACAGAGATACAGACAGAGACAGAGATATAGAGACAGAGAGAGATAGAGACAGAGATACAGAGACAGAGACATACAGATACAGACAGAGACAGACAGTGCCCATGATGATTCATTTCATGTAAAAGTCAGGCTGATTATGTAGGGCAGTGCGTAAACATATAAACTCTTAATCACTCTTGACATCAAGGCGAGACAATGACTTATGACATTTCATTCGTCTGTCAGCAGTACAAGTTCTTGGCTAAAGACATCTGTTTCCACTTTCCCAGTACTAAATACTAATCTCCAGAGTTCTTGGAGACGTCAGGGAAGTTGTGTTATTGTTTTCGTCCAAACTTTTTGTGTATTTGTTTCGATGTTGTTGTGTTCTTGTGTGCCACTGAAAAACGCCAGTTGGTGAACATTTTGCTTGAATTTGCTTCGTGAATTAGATACTCGTTCCCATTCTTTGTGCGTTTCTAGTGTTTATCTGCCTAGAATTAAAAATGCGGAACACTCTCCTCCTGTGCACATTCTTACGCACGCGCGCGCACACACACACACACACACACACACACACACACACACACACACACAGACACACACACACACACACACACACACACACACACACACACACACCACGTACAGAAAGAGAGACACACAGACAGACAGACAGACAGACGGACAGAAATTATTTTAATAATAATAATAATTACAATATTTATATAGCGCAAAATCTTGATAAAATCAAATCTAAGCGCTGAAGCAGACACACACGCAGGCACGCACGCTCGCACACACACGCACGCACACATACAGACACACTCACACACACACACACACACACACACCACACACACACACGCATGGCTATAAATGGGGAGAAAGAATAAAAGCAATAAAAGCAAGAATAAAACCAATGGAAAATTATAGAAAGCATAGCATACAATTATATATTATAACCATGTGATTCCCTCCGAGCGGAGACAGGCTGCAGAGGGGAGGGTTGAGTGAGGTTAGGATTTTATGCAGGAGAGAAAAGGTGAGTTTTGAGAGCGGACTTGAAGGAGACAAAAGTAGGTTGCTGACGGACTGAGAGAGGAAGTTTGTTCCAGGAGAGTGGACCAGAAACAGAGAAGGCTCGTGGACCATAGGTATTGAGCTTAGTGCGTGGAAAGCGAAGAGTCAGAGGATCAGAGGCAGAGCGGAGGGTACGTGAGGGAACATAGATCTCAAGTAGGCTTGACAGGTAATCGGGGGCTGCGTTATTGAGGCTTTTGTAGCACAGGGTGTCTAGTTTGTACTGTATGCGCTTTGATACAGGGAGCCAGTGAAGTTGTGCCAGGAGAGGAGATATGTGGTCAGCTTTTTTCTTTTTGAGTACAAGGCGTGCAGCATTGTTTTGAATGCGCTGTAGGATGTGAATGGTGGAGGCAGGAAGACCAGACAGGAGTGAATTGCAATAGTCAATGCGAGACATTATGAAGGAGAGAACGAGTTTTGCAGTTGTTTCGACAGAGAGATACTTCCTGATCAGCTTTATACGATGGAGATGATAGTAGCAGGATCTGGCAGTTTGAGAAACAAAGTTGTTCATGGAGAGGGTAGAGTCAATGCAGACACCAAGGTTTTTAGCTGAATCAGAAATTGGGACTGATGTGTTACATAATGGGAGAGAAAGAGGAGGCAGCTGAGAAAGTTTCTGACGGGTGCCAATGAGGATAGCTTCTGTTTTGTCGTCATTAAGCTGAAGTCTATTGTGTGTCATCCAGTTCTTAATGTCCGAGTAACACTCAGTGGTGCGAGTCAACAGGCGCTGTATATTATCAGGTGAGTCACTGTCTTGAAGTTGGGTGTCATCAGCATAGAAGTGGTGTTTTATAGAATGGGAGTTGGTGATGGTGGACAGGGGGGAGGTGTAAAGAGTGAAAAGAACAGGGCCAAGGACAGATCCTTGTGGAACACCACAGGTCAGGTATGCAGGTTGAGAGTAAGTGCCATTGATGAGAACGGTTTGTTTTCTGTTTGATAGGTATGAAGTGAACCAAGACAGAGCAATGTCAGAGATGCCAAAAGTATGATGAAGTCTAGAAAGGAGAATACCATGATCAATGGTATCAAAGGCTGCAGACAGATCAAGGAGTGTGAGGAGAGAGACTTTGCCAGTATCAGTTGCAAGGAGGAGATTGTTGAGAATGTGTAGTAGGGCAGTTTCAGTGCTATGGCACTGGCGGTAGGCTGACTGGAAAGGATTGAGGAGATTGTTGGCAGACAGGTGAGAGTTCAGCTGGTTGAGGACGACTTTTTCAAGGAGTTTTGACAAGAAAGAGAGATTAGAGATAGGCCGGTAATTTTTCAG
>JAPXFY010004929.1:0-5000 GCA_030674185.1 Monoplex corrugatus | reverse complement strand
CTGTGTGTCTCCATCTGTGTGTGTGTGTGTCTCTCTGTCTGCCTCCCTCTCTCTGCCTCTCTCTCTATATGCCCCTCTCTCTCTGCCTCTCTCTCTGCCTCTCTCTCTGCCTCTCTCTCTCTTGCCTCTCTCTCTCTGCCTCTCTCTGCCTCTCTCTCTCTGCCTCTCTCTCTCTGCCTCTCTCTCTCTGCCTCCCTCTCTCTGCCTCTCTCTATATGCCTCTCTCTCTCTCTGCCTCTCTCTCTGCCTCTCTCTCTGCCTCTCTCTCTGCCTCTCTCTCTGCCTCTCTCTCTCTCTGCCTCTCTCTCTTTGCCTCTCTGCCTCTCTCTCTCTGCCTCTTTTTTTTCTGCCTCTCTCTCTGACTCTCTCTCTTTGCCTCTCTGCCTCTCTCTCTCTCTGTCTGTCTCTGCCTCTCTCTCTCTGCCTCTTTTTTTCTGCCTGTCTCTCTGCCTCTCTCTGCCTCTCTCTCTCTGCCTCTCTCTCTCTGCCTCTCTCTCTCTCTGCCTCTCTCTCTCTCTGCCTCTCTGCATCTCTGTCTCTCTGCCTTTCTCTCTCTGCCTCTCTCTCTGCCTCTCTCTTTCTCTGCCTCTCTCTCTCTGCCTCTCTCTCTCTCTGTGCCTCTCTGCATCTCTGTCTCTCTGCCTTTCTCTCTCTGCCTCTCTCTCTGCCTCTCTCTTTCTCTGCCTCTCTCTCTCTGCCTCTCTCTGCGTCTCTCTCTCTCTGCTTCTCTTTCTCTGCCTCTCTCTCTCTGCCTATCTCTGCCTATCTCTCTGCCTCTCTCTGTCTCTGTGCCTGTCTCTGTGCCTCTCTCTCTGCCTCTCTCTCTGCCTCTCTCTCTGCCTCTCTCTCTCTGCCTCTCTCTCTGCCTCTCTCTCTCTCTGCCTCTCTCTCTCTCTGCCTCTCTCTCTCTGCCTCTCTCTCTGCCTCTCTCTCTCTCTGCCTCTCTTTCTCTGCCTCTCTTTCTCTGCCTATCTCTCTCTGCCTATCTCTGCCTATCTCTCTGCCTCTCTCTGTCTCTCTGCCTGTCTCTGTGCCTCTCTCTGTGCCTCTCTCTCTCTCTGCCTCTCGCTCTGCCTCTCTCTCTCTGCCTCTCTCTCTACCTCTCTCTGTGCCTCTCTCTGCCTCTCTCTCTACCTCTCTCTCTCTGCCTCTCTCTCTCTGCCTCTCTCTCTGCCTCTCTGTGCCTCTCTGCATCTCTGTCTCTCTACCTTTCTCTCTCTGTGCCTTTCTGCCTCTCCATCTGCCTCTCTCTCTCTGCTCCCCTCCCCCCCCCCCCCCCCCCCCTCTCTCTCTCTCTCTGTCTCTGTACGCCTGTACACGCTGAAATTTCTCACTCAAGTGTTTGCGATGGGTTTTACCATTCGGACACTCGTCTGGCTTCACACAAGTATATAAGTTCAGATGTAACTTTTTGTCGCGCGCGCGCGCGTGCGTGTGTGTGTGTGTGCGCGTGTGTATGTGTGTGTGTGTGTGCGTGCGTGTGTGTGTGTGTGTGTGTGTGTGTGTGTGTGTGTGTTGTTGTGTGTGTGTGTGTGTGTATGAGTGAGTGAGTGAGTGAGTGTGTGTGTGTGTGTGTGTGTGTGTGTGTGTGTTGTGTGTGTGTGTGTGTGTGTGTGTGTCTGTGTGTCTGTGTGTGTGTGTTTTAAAGTAAAAGTTTTGTTTGAAAAGAAAGGACGCGTCATTAGTTCATTTCTTTATAACGGTTGTAATCAGTACAAGTACGTACAACATTACGTCAGTTTCCATCTCAGTCACTGTCATCAGTCAAGATATTGATTTTAATGATCGGAATCGAATGGTTCGATATTTCATATTGATATTCATATTCATTTCTGTTGTCACAAAGAATCTGCCATATAAAACTCGGGCTGCTTATCCCTTTCAGAGCGCGTTGCCATAGTGCAGCGCCACCGAGTTTGTTTTTTTTTACCAAGACTTTAGAAAGACAAGATGGCTAATTGGTCTTCAAGGGGAGGGACCTGGGAAATCAACCCTACCTCTCCAGTATTTTATACTAAGGGAGCCGGGCAATACCCTGCTATTGCCTTTCACAATTTTCAACTGCCGTGGGATCTTTAATGCGTGCAGGCCAGAAGGCACGCGGGTCTGACCCGTTTTTCGTCCCCTTCCGAAGGACGAGACCTTCAGTTCGCTTTTGTGGTCAGACTGAGGAGAAAAGTCGAGGTTTCAACGGGGAACGAACCCTGGAACCTCGAGTATAGTTAGTTACTGACCGGCGAACGTCTGAACCATTCTGCCACTCTTCTTCTCTGGGTCTTTCCTATGCAATTAGTTTTAGGGTCCAATTCCTCCAAGTGTCACAAACTGAAATAAATGTCACACCGAGACTGGTAGAAATGATTATCGGTTTACAGAATTTCATTTGATCCTGCTATATTGATTTAAAGCAAGGAGGCAGACCAAGGAAGACCTGGATCGATAGTGTGAAAGAGACGGACAGTCTTTATGTTCATCAAACCTTCCAGCTGGAAGCAGACCATCAAGTTTATCGGTGACATGTAAGTTGGTGCAAACAAACAGATAGAAGAAGAAGAAGGAAGGTGATCGTGTGACACTTCGTCCCTGGAATTATTGGGTCTTGGGCACCATGGTCTTGGAACATTTCGAATCCCCGACACGTGTGTCCTGGAATACCTTGGTCTTGGATGTTTAGAACCGGGATGGTGTGTCATCACCGTTAGTTTTTGTGGGCCGTTATAAAGTGGACCAAGTCTCTTGAACGGCGAAATGACGACCTGCGAGAACCGCTGCGTGGGTAAGGCTGACGGTAAGATCCGGTGTAACATGATCCGTAAGACCGACATGAGAAAAATACCTTTTATTTATTCCCGCACCCTGTCCACCAGCATCCTGCATTGTCAACCATGCGAGCAAGCACCAAGATGAGAAAAATACCTTTTATTTATTCCCGCACCCTGTCCACCAGCATCCTGCATTATCCACCATGCGGGCAAAGCAAGACACTTAACTCTTTGACTCACTCTTCCTATCCACCAGCTTCCTCCTAGCTGCGGGAGTGAAAGGGTTAAGCGACCAGGTTAGAAGAAAAACAGGAAATGGACCACATCAAAGAAATCACTTTGCTGCCGTCTGTGACGTTTTAACTCGTTCACTGTCTCACCACATCCATTAGTTTCCTGCTTGACAGGGTGAGGGAGAGAAAAAGTCCGTTCGTTTTTGTCCTTCACAGACCTGTGCGAGGGAGTTAAAGGGTTAATTTGTTTTTGACATTTGCTGGCCTGTGTAAGGAAGTGAAAGGGTTAATTTGTTTTATCATCGTGTGACCCATATTCCTCTGTTTGCTGTAGTAGCGGGCGTAGTAGATCACGCTTTTTATCAGAATCAGAAACAGGTCTGTTGTCAAATGAACCAACATGGATGACAGGATGCACTTTCTGGTAATGATAATGATTCAGCATAGATCGGCACTAGCACTAACCAGTATTTATCAGCAGAAAGTCGATTTCTTTTATCTCCATGACCTGTGTTCAGTTTTCATTTCTCAGTGAGCTCGTTTCTGTTTTGAAGTACTTCCCAACTAAATATGAGTCAGGTTGTTACAGAATGCTGTGTTGTTTACGTTTGATATTGCGTTTCCTGTGGCCGTGAATTTATGTTAAACTTCGTATTCTCTGTCTGTCTCTCTGTCTGTCTGTCTCTGTCTCTCTCGCTCCTCTCTCTCTGTCTCTCTGTCTCTGTCTGTCTCTCTCTCTGCCTGTCTGTCTCTCTCTGTCTCTCTGTCTGTCTGCCTGTCTCTCTCTCTCTGCCTGTCTGTCTCTCTGTCTGTCTGTCTCTCTCTCTCTCTCTGTCTGTCTGTCTCTCTCTGTGTCTGTCTGTCTCTCTCTGTCTCTCTCTGCCTGTCTGTCTCTCTGTCTCTCTCTCTCTCTCTCGCTCCTCTCTGGCTCTCTCCCCCTCTCTCTCGCTTCGTCCCACCCTCCCTTCCTCCCTCCGTCTCTCTCTCTCGCTCGCTCCCTCCCTCCCTCTTTCTCTCCGTCTTACCCCTCTCTCTCCCCTTCTCTATCTCGCTCCCTCGCCCTCTCTCTCGCTTGCTCCCTCCCTCCCCCTCTCTCACTCGCTCACTTCCTCTCTCTCTCTCTCTCTTGCCCCTCTCGCTCCCTCCCCTCTCTCCCTCTCTCTTGCTCGCTCCCTTCCCTCCCTCTCGCTCGCTCCCTCTCTTCCTCTCTCCCTCTTTCTTCCTCTCTCTCTCTCCACTTCTCTATCTCGCTCCCTCCCTCTCTCTCTCGCTTGCACCATCCATCCCTCCTTCTCTCTCTCTCTCTCTTTCTTACCGGCGTCATTTCTGTGGAGTATTGGCTGCCCACCATTGCCTAGGGTGTGTGACCATTGCCTAGGGTGCATCTGAACTCTTATTTGTTGCTCTTCTACAGGATAGGGCCTATTGGACATTTTTCAGGCTGTTCAGGCCAGGCCCATTTTTTCACGTGTCCCATATTGTTGGGCTGTTGGTCTTCCATAGCTTTTACTGTCCTCCATCTTCGTATTCACCAAATCAGAAACCCGTAGTGCATGAGAGCTGAGCTGCTCGGGTTAGCAACGGTTTTTGATATGGTAAGCGTACTAGTTCTAAACAAGGATTTCAGGAAAAAAAGTCGTTTTAACGTTCATTATCACCTTCTTTGTTGTATACTTTTTATTTTTAGGTTATTTTTCATACAATTTTTAATCGTTTTTTGTTATGCAATATAAACAGACGTCAGCATACGGTGTGGTAACGAAAAATGATGTCATTTCATACAACATAGGGAAAAGTATTGGTCACATATAAACAACATGTGACATACAATAATTACACAATGGTATTTTTATACATTGGAGATTTGACAGTTTTATCAACTTCTTTGTGCATGTTTAGTAGTCTTTAAAAAAACCGGATTGATTATTTTAATGTAAATTAGTAGTAAAATGATTCGACTGGGAAAAAAAGAAGAGAGAAAGAGAGAGAGGGGGGGGGGGGGGGG
>JAPXFY010004928.1:0-16455 GCA_030674185.1 Monoplex corrugatus | reverse complement strand
TTTTGTGTTTGTGGGGGTTGTTTTGGGGGGCCCGTGGGTTTGGTGTGGGGTTGTGGGGGGTGCTTTTGAATAGGTGTTTATGGGAAGAAGACCACTGGCGGGAATAAGTTAGGGGTGGGGGGGATTATCTGGGATTTTGTTGTAGTTATCTGTTCCATTTTTTTTTGTTTATTTTTTGTTTTTTTTTGACTTGTTTTTTTTTGTTTTTTTTTGTTCTTCTTGTTTGTTTGTTTTTTTTTGGGGGAAAATTGTTTTCTTATAATTTTGGACCCACTCTACTGGATTATATTTCTTTTTTCTGCATTCCCCGTATCTTGACGATAGCTACTAAAAGTTCACGGGTTTTTAAAAAACTGTTGGCTCAGTTGCTTTTCCATTGTTTTTTTAGTTTTTGTTTTGTAAACCCTGGGGCATGCAGGCACTCAGACGTTCCTATAATGAAAGTTTTCTGGTCAAGTCGTTTGAACGACTTGTGCCTTTTTCTTTGAAGCTGGACCAACCACTAAACTGTTAATAATTCGTTTGTTGTCTTTGGCCAATCAGCTCGGCGCTTTGCAAACGGTGAAGCATACATCGCCAAGCTACAAACGATTCTCAAGTGGTGACTTAAGCCCTGCTGCCATGTGGGAATTTTACAGAAGGGGAATCGGACGGGGTCCGGTTGGTATAATTCAGTGTAGGATAAATTCGTGTGTCTTTGAAATTTTGGGTGGGTCTGTTTTTGTTTGTCTTTGTTCCCTGTCTTTTTGTCTGCTGTTTCATTTCTCTCTTTTTAGCCTTCCGTAAAAAGATATGTTTATGGCTTTCTAGGCAAGGGCAGGCCTCTTTCTGTGTCTAAATGTCTCTTTATACAGGTATCTTTTTCATCGTTAATTTTCCCACTTTTTCGTTTCGTTGTTTCTTTTTATGCTTGCTTTCTTTCTTTTCTCCTCTCCTGTCTGTCTGTCTGTCTGTCGTCTTTTCCTGTCTCTCTGTTCTGTCTCTTTTTTTTCCCCCCCCCCGTCTCCCTCTTGTTTTCCCTGTCTCTCTATCTCTCTCGTCTCTCTGTCTCTGTCTGTCTGTCTGTCCTCTCTCTCCCCGTCTGTCTGGTTCTCCCTCCCCCCTCTCCCCCTCTGTCTCTGTGTTAGTATGTATGTATGCTGTCTGTCGTCTCTCTCACTCTCTGTCTCTGTCTCTTCTCTCCTCTTTGCCCCTCTCGTCTCCCCTCTCTCTCTCTCTCTTTCTCTTTCGTTCTTTCTCTCTGTTGGGAAAAAGGGAACACAGAAGAGACGGAAAGACAGAGAGCGAAAGAGAGACAGACAGCGACAGAGGGGGACAGAGACAGAGAAAAAAGACAGACAAAAAAATGGGGGACAGAGAGAGGAGACAGAGAAAAAGAAAAAATTACTGTGGAATTTTTTTTTGGCCTGGTTTGGGTTTTGGCCGGCTCCAAATTTAAAAGGGTTGAGCATGCATGGATCATTGGAAGTTTGGGACCCACAGGTCGAGTCTCATCCTTTTTATCACTGATTTTTTTTTTTCGAAGAGGGGGTTGTCAAATCTCCTGACCGACAGTCAGACACAGCAGACAGACAGACGACAGACAGAGAAAAAGAAGAAAAAGAAGAGAGAAAAAGAAACAAATTTGTGTGGCCACCTGGCCTGTGTAAATGTCGAGAAAGACGAGAACAAACACACAAACGTTGGTGTTGGGGGGGGGTGATGGGGATTTTGCAGAAAATTTTTCCGGGTGTTTTTGTTGGTATCATTTTCTCCTTTTGTCTTTGAATGATGAAAGGGAAATCTTTCGCTGTTTGTTTTATCCCGGGTTTTTAAAATCAATTTGTGTGTGGGGTGTGTGTGTGTGGGTGTTGTTGTGGTGTGTGTTGTGGTGTGTTGGTTGGGGGGTGTGCAAGCATGTTTTCTTTTGTCTGTGTGTATGTGTGGGGGGGGTGTTGGGGGGTTGGGTGTGTGTTGTGTGTGTGTGTGTGGGGTTTTTTGGGGTTATGTGTGTGTGTATGTGTGTGTATGTGTGTGTATGTGGTGTGTGTGTGTGTGTGTGTGTGTGTGGTGTGTTTGTATCTTGTCTGTCGTATCTTGTGTGTGGCCTGTTTCGGGCGGTCAGCCTGTTTTCCCATCTGTTTTTTGTTTGTGTGTGTGTGTGTCTTTAAAGTGGTGTGGTTTTTTTTTCTTTCAGATAATGAAGTGCCCCGAAAACAAGGGAGCTTCTGGGGAAAAAGGGTCATTTTTGCGGGGGGTTATAAACGATGGGGACGCCTGACCATCCACCCAGGTTACTACTACGTCTACTCCTCGCAGTTTTTAAGTGATCCCATCAGAAGATACCCCATGCCGATGGTGGCCTTTCTACGGTACTTGTTTTATCGAGCAGAAGGGCGCGGCTGTACACACAACGCACCCACTCAAACATCAATATATTTGAATATTTTTTGTTAGCCTTGTCAAAAAAAAATCTTATAGCAAATTACCTTTAAAAAAAGTTATTTTTATTTGTTCATGTTTTTGGTAAATTCAATTCTTGTTTTTTTTTTTATTTTATTTCTTTAGTATTCGTTAATTTTGTGTTTAGTTGTTTTTTGTTTGTTTTAAATTGTAATTATGGTAACGTTATTTGTTAGTTTTACCTTCCCCTCCCCGAAACAGTTGTTTTCGGATCTTTTTTCTCAAGATAAAATTTACAATTTTTCCCTTTATTCCTCTTCACTCCCCCTTTCACCCCCCACCCCCCCCCCCCCCCACCCCCGTTTTTTTGTTTTTTATTGTTTTTTTTTTTTTTTAAAAACCACTTTGTGAATAACATTAAACCAAAGCCCACCCCCAACAGCCCCAACCACCACAAAAACACACACCACACACCACACCCACACATACACGCACACACACCCCCCACATTTCCACACATACAACAAAACACCACACCCCACACAAAACATACACAAATACACACACAACACACACATACCACCACACATACAACCACCACACACACCATACACACACATACACACACACACACCCCCACACATACCCCCACACATACACACCACACACTACACACCAACACACACACACACATACACACCATACACACCCCACACCACACAACACAACATACACCACAACACAAACACAACAAACACCCACACACACGCACACACACACACAACATCCCACCACCACACAACACACACACCCCCCCACAAAATCCACTAACCCAACCCCCACAAACACATACACCAAACAACACCACACACAAACCCAAAACAACACACACACACAACACGCACACAAACCACCAACACACACACACACACAGCACACACACACACACATACACGCACACACACTCACTCACACAACCACAAAACCCCAAAATACACACACACATACACGCCAACACACACCCACATACACGGAACACACACACACACACACACCACAAAATCACACACACAAACACACACACCCAACCATACACACACAACAACCACACACACACAACTCACACACATACACATACACGCACACACTACCCCAACACACACCCCCCCCAAACATTCAGCACACACTACACACACACACACATACACACACACAACACACCTCAACACACAAAACCAGAACACACAAAAAACTTTTTTGATACATTTTGTCACACAAGAAAAACCTCCTTTTTTTGGTCACATAAAACCCTTTCCCTTATTTTTTTTTTTTTAATGATAAGGAAGTCAAAGCGCATACGTACAAACTAGAACCCCAATGTGCTAAAAAAAGCCCAAAAAACGCAGCCCCCGTTCCCCTGAACCCTCTTGAGACTTCTTCCCTCACGTACCCTCCGCTTGCTCGATCCTCTGACCTTCGTTTTTTCCCCACTAAGCTCAATCCCTAGGCCCACGAGCCTTCTTTTTTTTGGGTCCACTCTCCTGGAACAAACTCCTCTCTCGCCCGTCAGCAACCTATTTTTGTCTTTTCCAAGTCCGCTTCAAACCCCTTTTTCCTTGCATAAAATCCTGACTCCTCAACCCCCTCTTGCAGCATTCCCCACCGGGGGGGAATCACTTGCAAAAATGTAATTGTATATTTAAATGCCTCTTTTAATTTTCCATTGTTTTTTCTTTTCCCCCCATTTATCCCTTGGGGGTGCGTGTGTGTGTGTGTTTGTGGTGTGTGGTTGTGTGTGTGGTGTGTGTGTGGTGTGTTTGTGGTGTGTGGTGGGTGGGGGGGTTTTGGTGGGGTTGCGTGCTGGGCGGGTTGGGTGGTGTGTTTTCAGCGCTTAGATTTGATTTTATCAAGTTTTTTGCGCTATATAAATATTGTAATTATTATTATTATTAAGATTGAAAAAAGGTTGAATGATTCGGCTAAACAGGGATTTTTTTTTGATCTTTGCTTTTACCTATTCGTCTGTTGTTGTGTTGCTGCTGCTGCTGCTGTTCTTCTGATGTACATGCGTTTGTCTTTGTGCTTACGTTCCTTATCTTTTTTATTTTTTCTTTTTTTTTTCTCGCAGAACTGTGAACGGGACGAAAGAGAGCCGCACAGGATAATTTCAGGGGAATCTTCGTGTCCCTCGCGCGTGGCGACGCGACAGGGCCGGTGCCTGCACTGGGGGGGGGTTTCTTTTTTGAGGCAACACGATGGAAACAGTGTCAGGAGGGCAGTAATAGTCTCTTGGAAATTCCAGCCCACTTATTTGGGGGTTTTACATATGGTGAAAGCGTATACGACTTTATTATACGGTGTTCCATTTTTTCTGTGATGCCGTGTAAACAAACCTCCGTTCCGCCGTTCTCCCGAAATGGTGTTTGTGAGGGTAAAAAAGCAAATAATGAAGGGTTACTGTTTTTCTTTTCTTCAGTGGTTTTTTTTTAAGCCCCCAGCGTATAACGGTTAGGGACTTGTCGAAAGATGAGTTTGTCATATTTTTAAAGAAGATGACGTTGTCTTGAAATTTCCAGACCTGGTTACTGTTGTTAGTATGGGGGTTTCAAGACCTTTTTTATAAAGTTGAAACCCCATCGAGATGGTTCCCCCCTGCGTGCAGTCGTCTCCCCTGGGGGTTTTTAAAAAACGGGAATGAGCGGCACGAGAGAGGGAGAGATGGAAAAAAAAGCCCAAAAAAAAAACCCAACGAAAAAATAGGCCTATAAAAAAACTCAACAAGACTTACAAATAAATAAACAAACAAAAAAAATAAATAAATAAAAAAAATAATACTAAAAATAAAAAATGAAAAATAAATTTAAACAAAAACAAAAACAAAAAATTTAAAAAGGGGGGGGGGGGAAAACTAATGGGGGGGGGGAACCCTAAACAAAAAACAAAATTTCGTTTATAACATTCGCTAATTCTATTGTAAACTTACTATGAAGAGATCCCAATTTACATATAGAGGTGGATGTTTTTGTTGTTTTTTTTGTTGTTGTTGTTGTTTTTTTTTCACCCACTCCCCCCCCCTCTGTGCCCCTTCCTGTCAGTGTTTGTCACGGCGGATAACCCGATGGCACAAGGGGGGTAATTGGAGAAAAGAAAATTTTAGGTTGTTAATGCCCGTTGGTAAAATCACCCCTACCCTTTTTTTCGTTAAAACAAATAACAACAATTTACACATTAAAGTTTAGGTGTCAAAAATTGTTGGGGAAGATTTTGGAAATTTAAACATAGCCAAATATTTGGATTTTGGGGGAATTCTAAACTTTTAGCCAAATATGTTGGATTTTGGGGAAATTCTAAAAACGTAGCGCAAACATTTTGGATTTTGAAAAATTCTACAACGTAGCGAAAAACATTTTGGTTTTTTGGAAAATTCTACAACGAGCGAAAACTATGTTGGTTTTGGAAATTTCTACAACGAGCGCCAACTATTTGGATTTTGAGAAATTCTACAACGTAGCGCAAATATGTTGGTTTTTGAGAAATTCTACACGTAGCGCAAACTATGTTGGATTTTGAAGAATTCTCCCAACGTAGCGCAAATATTTTTTGGATTTTTGGAAATTTACAAGTAGCGCAAACATGTTGGTTTTTGAGAAATTCTACAACGTGCGCAAATATGTTGGATTTTGAGAAATTCTAAACGTAGCGCAAAACTAGCTGGATTTTGAAAAATTCTACAACGTAGCGAAAACTATGTTGGTTTTGAAGAATTTCTACAACGTAGCGAAAAACTTGTTGGGTTTTGAGAAATTCTAAACGAAGCGCAAACTATTTTGGGGAATTTTGAAGAAATTCGCAACGTAGCGCAAAACTATGTTGGATTTTGAGAAATTCACAACTTTAGCGAAATTTGTTTTTTTGGGGAAAAATTCAAAAATAGCGAAAAAACTATGCTGGTTTTTTTGAAGAATTCTACAACGTAGGCAAAAATATTTGGGATTTTGAAGAATTCTAAAAAACGACGAAAAACTATTTGGATTTTGAAAAATTTCTACACGAAACAAAAAATTTGTTGGGTTTTTGAGAAATTCTACAACAGGGGAGATAACTCCTACTGATCTCGAGAGTTTTTATCTTTGTTATTATTGGGAAAATTTTTATGAATGTGTACACAATGAAAATGAAGATCCGTTTAAAGTTAGAAAATATAATGTGGTAAAATTTGGCCCCCCCCTACCCTGACCTCTTTTGGTTTCCCACTTTTTTACAGCAAATGGTGTACCTCTTTTGTGGGGGGTTGTTGTGTGTGGTGTGTGTGTGTGTGTGTGTGTGTGTGTGTGTGTATATGTGTAGGTGTTGTGATTGTGTTGGTTGTGCCTGTGTGTGTGTGTGTGTGGTGTTTTAGTGTGTGTTTTGTTAGTGTATGGTTGTGTGTTATGTGTGTTTTAAATTTGTGTGGTGTGGGTGTGTGTGTTTGTGTGTGTGTGTTGTGTTTTTGGGTGTGTGTTTCCCCTTGTTTTTTCACCCCAAAACAAATTATTTAGAGACTTTTTCATCATTTCGTTGGACAGTCCTATTTCGATCTAAAGTGATTACAGAAAACATCTTTTTTTCAATTCGTTCTATATGAACAAGTCTGTGTGTTTCTAAAACAAAGGAATGTACGGAAAATTTGAAAATTGGGGAATGTATTAGTTTTTTGCATGGCTATGTGCCCCGGATGACGCCAGTCCCAGTGTGAGCCCCTGAACATTTTCCAAATGTCATTGCTTATGCTCCTGAGGGAAGTTGGTAGATGGGATGTGGGGAATGGAAAACACCTGTTCACAAAAAATTAATTTTCACAGAAACAAGTTTTTTGTGTATTTTTTCACAAAAAATCAAGTTTCATGTATATATTATTTCACAGAAGTCAAAATAATTCTTTATATATTTCACAAAAAATAATTTTTAAATATTTATTTGACATTGTGTGAATTATGGTTTGGCGTCGGTTTACATCTTGCGTTGGATGTTATGTGTTTTTTTTCTTTCCCTGTTTTGTTTTTAATGCTTCGTTTTCTTAGCTTTCTTGCCTTCTTTTTTTTGCCTTTTTGGTTTATTTGTGCAAGTGTGATTGGGGTTTTTATTTTGTGAGCAGCAAGCACTAGGGGTAAAACAGACCCAAGGGGATTTATGCTTTATGCTTGAGAAATAAAGTGTTTTCCCTCTCTCTCCCCTCTCTCTCTCTTATATATATCTGTGGTGTGATAGAGAGAGAAGGAGGAGAGAGGTGTGTGGGGGTGTGTGTGTGTGGTGTGTGTGTGTGGGGGGGGTGTGTTGGGTTTGTGGGTGTGTGTGTGTGTGTGCTTAACATACCAAACACGAACATACAGAATTACACACCCTCTCTCTCTCTTTTCTCCCTTCTCTCTCTCTTTCTCTCTCTCCCTCCCTCCCTTTTCTCTCTCTCTCCCCTGAAACACATGTATTCACACCAATACACAAACCCACTTTTACACCCATTCACAGTCACGCTCACATCCTTCCTCACGCCACAAAAAGGCGCTCGTGCAAAAAAATACACTTCCCCTCTCTCTCTTCACTCTCTTCCTCTCTCCCCCTCGCTCTCTCTTCTCACATACACTAACACACACTGTTCTACCACTCACATATATAATTATATTCATCCCACACACTCTTTCAATCACAGTCAGACATTTACATCACCTGCAGTCACTCACACCCCACAACCACACACAAAAACACACACACCACACAACCACACACATACAACAAACACATAAAACCCACACCACACATACACCACACCATACACACACACCAACACACACACCACACACACACCACACACACACACAAATCCCACACAACAACACACCCACACACACAAGTGAGACGGGTGGAGGCAAAAAGAAGAGTTTTCAACACTTCAGTGTCTGACCGCTGGGGCCCCTGGTTGATTCATGACCAATCATGAAAGCCAGCGTGAACGAAACCGCACGAGCATACGACAAGTTCTTCTCCGGGGGTGTATTAGCCCCCCCGTGTTTAGAGAACAGAGCATAAAACAACAACAAAAACAAAAACAAAAACCCAAAAAGAACAAGAAAAAAGAACATGAAACAAAAAACAAAAAAAAGAAACATGAACTAGAACAGTAAGTGGGGAAAAAAAACAAAATAAATTACTTTTGCTAGTAAATTTTGGGAAAAAGATCAGAAAGGCTAGAATTTCGGTAGGGGGCCGAGTGGTAAATTAACACACCACACACACAAACACACACACCCCACACACCACACAACGCACACAACACAAAAACCAACACACAACAACGCACGACGTACGCACCGCGGCACACAACACACGCACACACACACCACCCCACCAACGCAACCCCAACACACAACACACACACACACACACACAGCATTTGAAAATCCATTTTGACAGGAGGGGGGAAAATCCTATAACAAAAAGAAAATTTTCTCTTTTTGGGAATTTTGAAACTGTAGAAGAAGTCCCAAAATTTGCAGGCGTTTGCACTTTCATTCCCGTTTCGGGGCAAATGATTCGCTACCTATTTTCCCCTAGCCCAAAACAGGAAAGCGGGAAAGGGCGAAAAAAAACACCAGGAAAAACCAGGATGAAAAATTGGACCGACTTTAAGGAGTGAATTGAAGACAGAGAGACAGACAAAGAGAGAGGAGGAGAAGAGAGGGGATGTACTTGCAGCAACAAAGGAAAAATCGTATGGGGGGCCATAATCCCCCAAACGTCATGGGGCGGGCGCATGATGAAAATGCCTACTTTCGTTTTCTTTTTTTATGGTTTCACGTGTTACGTGGATTTAAATCACGAACGAGTCAGTAAACGAAACCGGAATGGGATTTTTCTGCTGATAGATACGAAAATGTTACTTTTCAGAATTAATATGGTTTTTTAAATTTTCAGATCAAAAAATATGCGGCCTTTTTAAAACACCCGTCAGCCCACCAGTTCCAACTAATACAAAGGGTCAACCCATTTCAACAATCTCCCTTTTTTACACAAAAATTACTCAGGAAACCCAAGTATGTGGTTCTCAATTCACACATCCTGAAGAAGTCCCAATTTAAAAACAAAAAACAACAACAACAACAAACCTGAAGGTGTATCCAAGACAAAGGGAGACGGTCCCCAACAGTGAAAAGACAGTACATATTCTTAAATGAAAAATAAGTTATGAGGGAAAAAGGTGTTCGCACACCTCCAAAAACAAAATACTGTTGGGCCCGCACTGTTTTGTTTCTTTTTTTTTTTTGTTTAAGGTTTTTGTTGTTGGGTTGGTTTGTTTATTTGTTTGTTGTTTGTTTTGGTTTTGGGTTTTGGTTTTTTTTGTTGTTGTTGTTGTTGTTTGTTGGTTGTGTGGGTGGGGTGTTTTTTTTTTTTTTTTTTTTTTTGTTTTTTTTTTTGTTTTTTTTGTTTTTGTTGTTGTTGTTGGTTTTTTTTTTTGAGAGGCGGTCAGTGTGACCCTTGATTTGAATCTTGTCCCACAATTAAAGTTTTTGATTTCTCACGGTCTTACACTACGACCAAAATTTTTCCCCAAGATCAATGTAGGGAAAAAAACTGAGAAAATGTTTTCGAACACTTTTTGTTCTCTCTTCTCCTTCTCTCTTTTCTCCCCCTCTTCTCTCTCTTTTTCTCTCCCCCTCTCTTCTCTCTGTTTGCCTCTCTCTCTCCTCTTCTGATTCTGTTTCTCTTTCTCTCTGTCTGTATCTCTGTATATCTCTCCCCTCCCTCTCTCTGTCTCTTCATGTCTCTCTCTATCTTAACACGTACACACAAACACACACACAAAAACACACCACAGAAAACACACCTAGAGCGCTCAAAACACACGCCCCCCACACAACACACACCAAAAACTCTCTCTCACACACACACCCCACACCAAAAACACCACACACACACACACCACCACACGCACCAACACAACCACCACACCACTACACACACAACACACTCACCCCTCCAACAACACACATACACCACACACACACCCAAAACTCCCAAAACCACAACACACTCACCACAACACACCTTACACCACCCACACACCACACCCCCACACAACACAACACACACACACACAACAAAACACCACACACACACACCACACACCACACACACACACCAATTAAACGCCCACACACACTTCCAGGGGAATATGAAAAACAACTTGAATAAAAAGGGGGGGAGGGGAAAAGGGGTCAAAGTAAACATTTGCCCCCAGTTTCAATTTCGGGTTTTTAAAATTTTTCCTCACTGAGTGGGATTTTTGTGTGAACCAAAATAAACATGACAGATGCGGGGGGGGGGGGGGGGGGGGGGGGGGGGGGGGGGGGGGGGGGGGGGGGGGGGGAGACAGAGCAGAGACAGACACAGAGACAGCAGACGAAGATGAGAGAGACAGACAGAGGAGAGACGAAGACAGACAGAGAGAGGGAGAGAAAAAAAGAGGAGGGGGAAGGCAGGAAAAAGAGAGAAGACAGACAGACAGAAAACAAAGGAAAAGAGTGACAGACAACAGAATGCAGAGGAGAGAGAGAGGGGGGGGGGGGGGAGAGAGGGAAAGGGGGGGAAAAGGGAAAAAGACAGGAAACAGACAGAAAGACAGGCAGGTAGAGAGAGAGGGGGGAGAGGGAGACAGACAGACAGACGACGGCAGGCAGGCAGGCAGGGCGGACAAAAAGAGGAGAGGGAGGCGGGGAAAGACAGACAGAGGAGAACCAGACAAAGAAGAGGGGGAGACAGACAGACGACAGAGGAGAGAGAAAAGGGGGGGAGGGAGAGAACAAACAGAAGCGACAGAGGAAAAACAGACAACGACAGAGGGGGGGGAAAACCAGACAGGCAAAACCTGAGGGAAGAGAGAGGGGGGGGGGGAGGGAGGAAAGACAGAAGACAGACAGAGGAGGAGAAGCAGACGAGGGGAACAGACGGACAGACAGAGGAGAGAAAGCGAAAGAAACACTTGGATCTATGTTCCCCCCACGTACTCTCCGTCGCTCCGACCTCTGACTTTTTCGCTTTCCACGCACCAAGCTCTTTTCCCAAGGTCCCGGGGGCCTTCTCTTTTCTGGTCCACTTTTTCCCGGAACAAACTTCCTCTCTCTGCCGCGCAACCACTTTTGTCTCCTTCAAGTCCGCTCTCAAAAAATCACCTTTTTCTCTGCATAAAAAACCCGACCCATCATCCCCCCCTCTGTAGCCTGTCTCACTCGGAGTGGATTTACATTTTAATTAATTTTTTATATAATAGCCTCTATAATTTTCCATTGCTTTTTATTCTTTTTTTCCCCATTTAGGCCCTGGTTTTAAAAGGTGTGTGCGGGGGTTGGTGCGCGCGTGCGAAGTATATGTTCGGCGCTTTAAATTTGTTTTTTTCGAGATTTTGCGCTATATAAAAATTTTTAATTTTTATTTTTTATTATAGAGGAGAAAGACAAAAACAAAGGGGGTAGGGGGGGGGGGGGAGGAGGCGACAGACAAAAAAGACGGACAGACAGAGACAGAGAGACGAAGGAAAAGCAGAAGCGAGGTAAGACAGGGGGGGGAGGGAAGGTGAAGAAAGGGGCAGTTAAATTGGGGTGGATGTGTGGGGGGTTCAACAAGCGATATTATTGCAGTATCCTGTTAATTAAAATCTCCGAAGTTTAGAAAAAACTTTTCTTTCGTTTTTAGTTTGTCTGTTTAGGGGACTGTCATCGGATGATGTCACATGTTTTCAAAACCCTTTCTCAGATCTACTTTCAGTTACAATTACACGGTTCTAGTTTTGCGTAGATCACGGGGTTTTTCCCAAAGGTTTTTCTAATCCATTATGAAAGTTTACTGCCCTGCTCTTGTTTTAAAAAATCAAATGGATTTCAATACAGTTCTGAATAAAGGCCTGTAATAGTTTTTAATTAAAGCATGGTTCGGGGGCGTCCACCCAAACCCAGTGCCCTCATTGATCGAAATCTTTGTTTTGAATTCAAATAGCTTCTTTCTTTTAGATTCTGAAAAAAGGAAGCAGAAAAAAAAGAATCGTTCCCAATTCCCCTTCTAGGGGGATTTTTCCCCCGCCCTGGAACAGGACGTTATTGCCGGGTTTTCCCTTGGGACTTTTCTGTTCCTGGAACAGTACGGAAAACTCAGTCTTGGGGCAAAACCCCTGTCATAGGCAAAATTTTCCAGCCTCCCAAAACAAAAGTATCCACCCTCATTGCAAACCTGCGGAAAAAAAAGCTATTTCCAAACCAAAGCCCTGAATGCCCCTTCTTCAAAAGAAAATCTTTCAACCATGAATCATCTCCTTGGCAACGAAAAGTTTACATCTCCCCAACAAAAAAACAAAATGAAAAAACCCCATCTGTTTCTCCAAGTTTTCACCACCAAAAAAAAACTCTTCGTGACAGGGTTGAAGGACCCCGGGAAAAATGCCCATGACCCCTTTCCCTTTTTGGGGGCCCTCTTTCTACTTTTTACCCCAGTCTCCAAGAAAAAATTCTCAAAACAATCAGATCCTGTCGTTCAAAACCTGCGAAATGGTCCCCCTTTTCCCGGTTTCTTCTTCTCTGACGTCTCCCTACGCTCCTCCCATTCCCTCACTGACATCATCAACACCCTTTTCTTCAAAAATGGAACTGTCCTGATTCTTTTTAAGTCTGCTATTGTTCCCCTCCCCAAAAACCAATTTAGACCCAAATGAACTGAAAAAAATTACCCGGGTTCTCTAATCTCCTTTTTGTCCCCAAAATCCCTTAAAAAGTTGTCCTCAACCAAAGAAAATTCACCCGTCTGCCAAAAATCTCCTCAATCCTTTCCAGTCGCCTACCCAGTCCAAAGCCTGAAACTGCCTTGCTTTACCATTTCAACAAATTCCTCCTTCTAACTATACTGGCAAAATCTCTTTTCCCCCATCCTTGATCTTTTTTGCAGCCTTTTTTACCATTGATCATGGTATTCTCCCCTTTCTAGACTTCATCATACTTTTGGCATCTCTGACATTGCTCTCTCTGGTTCATTCATATCTATCAAACAGAAAACAAATGTTTATCAAAGGCACTTACTTCCCAAAACCCCAACCCGACCGGGTGTTTCCCCAAGGATCTTCCCTTTGGGCCCCGTTCTTTTACTCTTTTACAACTCCCCCCTGTCCACCATCACCCCCCCACTTATAAAAAACCCCTTTTATGCTGATGACACTCAAAATTCAAAGACAGTGACTCACCTGACAATATACGCGCCTCCTGACTCGCACCAGAGTGTTACCGGACATTTTAAAAATTGGATGACATCAAAAAAAACTTCAGCTAAATGATGACAAAGACAAAGCTTCCTATTGGCACCCGTCAGAAACTTTCTCGCTGCCCCCTTTTCTCTCCCATTATGTTACAATCAGTCCCCAAATTTTTGTTCAGCTAAAAAAAACCCTTGGGGTCTGCATTGACTCTCCCTCTCCCTGAACACTTTTTTATCAGGAAGTATTTTCTGTCGAAACAACTGCAAAATCGTTTCCCCTTCATAAAGTCTCGTATTGACTATTGCAATTCACTCCCGCCGGTTTTTCCCGCCCCCACTACTCACATCCTACAGCGCTTTTAAAACAATGCTGCCGCCTTGTACTCAAAAAAAAAAAAAGCTGACCACATACCCTCTCCTGGCCAAATTCACTGGCTCCCTGTATCAAAGCTCATACAGTACAAACTGACACCAGTTTACAAAAAGCCTCAATAACGCAGCCCCCGATTCCTGTCAAGGCCCCACTTGAGAACTATGTTCCTCACGTACCCTCCGCTCTGCCCCCGTCCTCTGACTTTTGGCTTTCCACGCAATAAGCTCAAACCTAGGGGCCCCGAGCCTTTTCTGTTTTGGTCCGCTTCCTGGGGAAAAAATTCCTCCTCAGTCCGTCAGCAACCCAAATTTTGTCCCTTCAAATCCGCTCTCAAAACTCACCTTTATCATCTGCATAAAATCCTGACCCCACTCAATCCCCCCTGCAGCCTGTCCTCCACTCGGGGGGGAATCACATTGAATATTAAAGTATTTAAATTGTTCTTAATTTTCCATTGCTTTTATTCTTTTCCCATTTATTCCGGTGAGTGGTTGGTGGTGTGTGTGTGTGTGTGTGTGTGGTTGGTGGGTGTGTGTGGTGGTGTGTGTTGTTGTGGGGGGTTGTGAGTGCGGGGTGGGGGCGGTTGCTTTTTCGTGGTGCGTGGTGGCGTGCGTGGGGCGGTGTTGTTGGGGTCTGTTTCAGCGCTTTGATTTGATTTTATCAAGATTTTGCGCTATTAAAAATTTTTTAAATTTTATTTTATTTTTATTATTATTTTTCGCGCATCAAACGGATGGAAATATCCGTCATGGGTGACATTTTTGTGTCGGAACAGGACGGAAATGTTTGTTCTGGGCACTTTTTTGGCATCGGAAAAAACGTAATTTTTTTGCATGGGGCACTTTTCTGTGCATCGGAATAACACGTAAATTTCCCTCAAGAGGGGCACTTTTCTTGCATCGGAAAAAAAAACACGTAAATTTCCCTCAAGAGGCATTTTCTGTGCATCGGAACAAAACGTAAATTTCCGTCAAGGGGCACTTTTTTTGTGCATCGGAACGGACGGAAATCTTTGCCTGGGGGACAAAAAAACAGTCAGTTTCTTTGGAACTTGACGTTCATAAGACCGGGGGTTTGTGGGTTTTTTTCGAAAAGGGTTTGTCGTGCAAATTTCAGTACAGCTTTTTTTTATGAAAATTTGTCTTTTTTTTGTTAATTGCAAAACATCTCTTTAAAAGGGTTATCCACCCAGTGGGTGTTTTTTTGCCCGTAATTTGCGAAGAAATATGTGAAAACAGCTTTCAGCAAAACGTTTTTTAGATGCTTGTAAAATGTTATATGTTGTAAAAGAGAGAGGGGGGGGGGGAGAAAGAAAAAAGAGAGAGAGGACAGACAGACAGAAGAGACAGAGAGAGACAGACGACAGGCAGAGACAGACAAACGACGGGGACAGAGACAGAAGACAGGGGACAGCAGACAGGACAGAACAAGGGGCAGACAGAGAGAAAAGACAACAAATCTTTATTTTTCAAAAGGTAAAAAAAAAATTTGCTAACGCCACAGGTTTCCAAAACTTTGTGTGTGTGTGTGTGTATGGGTGGTGTGTGTATTGTGCGTGCGTGCGTCGTGCGTTGTTGTGTGTGTGGGTTTTGGTGTGTATGGTGGGTGGGGGGGGGGTGGCATGTGGGTTTTGTGGTGTGGGAGTGTGATTGGTGTGTTGGGGGAGTGTGTGTGTTTTCGTCTTTCTCTCTTCTCCCCCCCACCCCTCTCTCCCTTCTTTACAAATATACACTTTCACAACCTACAACTTCCCCCTTTCTTCTTTCCTCCCCCCCCCCCCCCTCCCCCAACCAGCAACCCCCAAAATTTTAAATGGCGTTAAAATATTTTTACCATTGAAAAAAAAAATTTTTTTGTTTGTTCTCCTCTGGTGTGTGTGTGTGGTGTGGGGGTGTGTGGTTTTGTTGTGTGTGTGTGTGGGGGTTGTGTGTGGTGTGTGTGTGCGTGCGTGCGGGGGTTTGGGTTTGGGGGTGTGTGTGTATGTTGTTTTGTGTTGTGAGGGGTAGGGTGCGGGGCGTGCGTGTTGTGTGTGTGGTATATTGAAAGGTTGGTGGTGTGTGTTTTTGTGTATGTGGGTTGTGTGTGTGTGTGGTGTGTTTGGTGGGGTGCGTGCGTGTGTTTGTGTGTGTGTGTGTGTGATGTGTTGTGGGTGTGTGTGTGTGTGTGTGTGTGTGTGGTGTGTTTTGGGGAGACAGACAGACGGACAGACAGACAGACAGACGGAGAGTAATTTTCCCTGACATATTTCTATGCATTTTCCCGTTAATCCGCTTCCACTGCGTGAAAAAGAAAATTTTTTTATGAGTTCTGGGTGGGAGCGCTAGGAATTTTAAAACGCGATGAAACCTCAATTTAGCAAACTTCAAAACCTCAGACCAGACTTTTTTTTTTTTTTTCTTTTTTTTTTAAATAAAGGGGAAAGGGAATTTTTACTC
>JAPXFY010004927.1:12500-15000 GCA_030674185.1 Monoplex corrugatus | reverse complement strand
ACACGATCCGATATGGTACGGTACGATACGATTCGATACGATATGATACGATACGATGAAAAAAAAACCCAACAATATTTATATAGCGCAAAACCTTGATAAAAATCAAATCTAAGCGCTGTACATACACATATGCACGTATGCACACACACGCACACACGCACACACGCATGCACATACATATACACATGGCTATAAATGGGGAAAAAGAAGAGAAGCAATGAAAAATTATAGAAAAGATATTGTATACAAACATACAGGGGGGTGCAAAAGTAGGTGTACAGTAAGTATCACATCATTATCATAATGCTTAATTCCGCTCTCGATTAGAGGAGTGTGTGAATACCGACGGCAAGCAGTTTGAGTATCTGATGGATTAAGGCTGTGCTTGTTATTACATGTATATGCAATATTCATTTGTTTGTATAATAAATGCAATGAGTATTGTACGTGTTTTCTTTTTTCATAACTGTATACCTACTTTTGCACCCCCTGTATATTACAGTGTGATTCCACACCGAGTGGAGACAGGCTGCAGTTGGGCTTGAGTGAGGTCAGGATTTTATGCAGAGGAGAAAAGGTGAGTTTTGAGAGCGGACTTGAAGGAGACAAAAGTAGGTTGCTGACGGACTGAGAGAGGAAGTTTGTTCCAGGAGAGAGGACTAGAAACAGAGAAGGCTCGTGGACCATAGGTATTGAGATTTGTGCGTGGAAAGCGAAAAGTGAGAGGATCAGAGGCAGAGCGGAGGGTACGTGAGATCTCAAGTAATCGGGGGCTGCGTTATTGAGGCTTTTGTAGCACATGGTGTCTAGTTTGTACTGTATGCGCTTTGATACAGGGAGCCAGTGAAGTTGTGCCAGGAGAGGGGAGATGTGGTCAGCTTTTTTTCTTTTTGAGTACAAGGCGTGCATTGTTTTGAATGCGCTGCAGGATATGAATGGTGGAGGCAGGAAGACCAGACAGGAGTGAATTGCAATAGTCAATGCGAGACATTATGAAGGAGAGAACGAGTTTTGCAGTTGTTTCGACAGACAGATACTTCCTGATCAGGCTTATACGATGGAGGTGATAGTAGCAAGATCTGGATGTTTGAGAAACAAAGTTGTTCATGGAGAGGGTAGAGTCAAGGTAGACACCAAGGTTCTTAGCTGAATCAGAAATTGGGACTGATGTGTTACATAATGGGAGAGAAAGAGGAAGCAGCTGAGAAAGTTTTTGATGGGTGCCAATGAGGATAGCTTATGTCTTGTCGTCGTTAAGCTGAAGTTTATTGTATGTCATCCAGTTCTTAGTGTCCGAGTAACGATCAGTGGTGCGAGTCAAGAGGCGCTGTACATTGTCAGGTGAGTCACTGTCTTGAAGTTGGATGTCATCAGCATAGAAGCGGTGTTTTATAGAGTGGAAGTTGATGATGGTGGACAATGGGAGGCGTAAAGTGTGAAAAGAACAGGGCCAAGGACGGATCCTTGTGGAACACCACAGGTCAGGTATGCAGGTTGAGAGTAAGTGCCATTGATGAGAACAATTTGTTTTCTGTTTGATAGATATGAAGTGAACCAAGAGAGAGCAGTGTCAGAGATGCCAAAAGTATGATGAAGTCTAGAAAGGAGAATACCATGATCAATGGTATCGAAGGCTGCAGACAGATCGAGGAGTGTGAGCAGAGAGACTTTGCCAATATCAGTTGCAAGGAGGAGATTGTTGAGAATGTGTGGTAGGGTAGTTTCAGTGCTGTGGCACTGGCGGTAGGCTGACTGGAAAGGATTGAGGAGATTGTTGGCAGACAGGTAAGAGTTCAGCTGGTTGAGGACAACTTTTTCAAGGAGTTTTGACAAGAAAGAGAGATTAGAAATAGGCCGGTAGTTTTCAGTTCATTAGGATCTAAATTGTATTTCTTGAGGAGAGGGTGAACGATAGCAGACTTGAAAGTATCCGGGACAGTTCCAGTTTGAAGAGAAGTGTTGATGATATCAGTGATGAATTGGAAGAAAGAGTAGGGAGACAGTCGGAGTAGAGAGAACCTGGAAGAGGATCCAGTTCGCAGGTTTTGAACGACATAGATCTGATTGTGTTGAGAATTTCTTCTTGTGAGATTGGGGTAAAAATAGTAAGAGGTGTGCCAGAGAAGGAGGGATCAGGTGGGCAGGGTTGACAGGGTGTCCTGTCAAGCTTGTCACGAAGAGTTTGTATTCTGGTGGTGAAGTACTTGGAAAATACAGATGGGAGTTTTTCATTAGTGTGTTTTATTGGAAGAGGTAAATCCTTTCGTGTGCCATGGAGATGATTCATGGTTGTAAAGAGTTCTTTTGAAGAAGAGGCATTCAGGATTTTGGTTTGGAAAAAGCTTGTTTTTGCAGATGCAATAAGGGTGGATGCTTTTGTTTTGCACAGGCAATCTCATGAGTGAGCCAGGGGGTAGGGGGCGGTCAGGTAAAAGACGGGTTGTGGCTGGAACATGAGTGTCCAGAAGATGGTGGAGAGTAGTATCGAATTCATCGG
>JAPXFY010004927.1:5000-7500 GCA_030674185.1 Monoplex corrugatus | reverse complement strand
AGTGTATCAGTACACAGAACGATACAATCCATTCTTTGGTGTTGTCAGTTAAACGCGACCATCTCATTGCGGTCTGACCTCTGTGACCCCGAAATGAACTCAACTAGCCTCTTGTGTGTACGTGTAAACATACACCAAATTCATGCGCTGCATCCTCAAATAGAGAAGAAAAAAAAGTTGAAGCCGGATGAAATACTTTGTATTCCATTCCTTTGTCTTCCCAAGGGGAACAAGGTAACTGATAACTGCGCCCAAATGGGACATGCAGCGCACTGACAGCTCCTTTCAATTGGCCTCGGGAGCTGGGAGGCGACTGTGTGGCCAGTGGTGACGCATTGTTGCTCTTGTGTCCCATAAGTACCCCCATGTGTTTCTCTAAAATGCTTATGACATGCTCGCGCACTCTGTTGATGTCACTTCCTGCATAAACATGTGTTCAGATGAGCAGTTCATAGTATGATAAATAAACGTTTGGTAGAGTAAAATCCAACCCAAAGCAATGGCGACGAAAGAACAGTAACAAATGGAATATCATCATCAACAAGCAGCAGCAGCAACAACAACAACAGCAGCAACAACAACAACAAAATCAAACAAACACATCCACAGAAGTTTACATTCAAATCCACAGCTTCCAAGTAAATTTAATGGCCTACACCAAACTGTAGACTGACTGCATTAGCTCTCAAGCAGTTTGTCGATTTGAAAAACCGGTTCAAAGTGAGTCTGTGGTGTGAATGGTTTCTTGCGGGATTGGAGTTTCACATTTTGCTCAGATGAAATCAGTTTACTCTGATGATTCCATACGTCATCATCATCATCATCAGGTGCCCCGCCGCATGGCGTTGGCGACCATGGACTTCCAACCATCTCTATCGCTCGTTGCCCCCAGCATCTCCCACCCTCCTCAACCCCAGCCACTCTGCAAGTCCGTCCAGCATTCTCTCCCTGGGTCTACCTGGTGCTCTCTTTCCCTCTAGCTTTCCCGTTGTGACCAGGTGCTCCAAATCCCCCTTCCTCTAAAATGGTCTATAAATGTTGCTTGTCTTTTCCTAACCTTCCTGATGAGTGATCTACTTGTGTCTGCCTCCATCAAGACTGTCTCGTTTGTTTTCTTTGCTGTCCAAGGAACTCTCAACATTCTTCTGAGAAACCACATCTCGGCTGCCTCGATCCTGCTCTGGATTTGCTTGCTGATTTTTCCACGCCTCGCATCCGTACAACAGTTATGGTTCTATATAACATTCAAGGACTCTCTTTCTGATTTTAACTGATAGGCATTTGTTGGTAAGAATGCTTGTCATCTTCTTCCATACGTACAGCGAAAAATCTATCCTTTTCTTTGTATCTAGGCCTGGAAATGCCAAATCTACCGCGTGCTTATGAGCGTCAAAGACCATAGTCCTCCCTGAGGAAAAAAAAACAAACAATGACGCTGGAGAGTGTAAGGAATAGGAGACGCAGAAGGAAGAAAGCATAAAAGAAAGAATTAAAGAGAGAAAGAAAGAAAAAGAAAGAAAGAAAGAAAGAAGGAAAGAAAGAAGGAAAGAAGGAAAGAAAGAAAGAAAGAAAGAAAGAAAGAAAGAAAGAAAGAAGAAGAAAGAAAATAAGACAGAAGATAGAAAGAAAGAGAGAGAGAGAGAGAGAAATATCAATTTGTTTATTATTTTTCTGTCATATTTTTTACGAATTCTAATGGCCTTTTTTTTTTCTGAAACTCATTACTTTGATCATTTTGGAATATCTGCAGGACTTGCAAGATATTTCTCAAATTAATATATCTTTAACTGACGCTAAAATTAGATATAGAATGCACTTCATTGACAATGTACAATGTGACAGCGAGTCTGACTTCTTAACAGTCTATCTTTGTATGTTAACAAAAATTTCTGTTTTTGTTTCATGATACATGCATTTTTATCACAGATTATGGTTCACACACACACACACACACACACACACACACACACACACACACACACACACACACACACACACACACACACACACACACACACACACACACTCACACACATATATATATGTACATATATATATATATGTGTGTGTGAGTGTGAGTATATCTATCTATCTATCTGTCTATCTATCTATCTATCTATCTATCTATCTATCTATCTATCTATCTATCTATCTATCTATATATATATATATATATATATATATATATATATGTATATATAATATATGTTTTTGTTTGTTTGTTTGTTTTTGTTTTGTTTTGGTTGTTTTTTTTTGTTTTTTTTTGTTTTTTTGTTTTGCATACAGGTATTTTACATAAACTGATTTATTTTATTGCTGTATTGTTTTGCATTTGTCTATTTTACTTGTTTAACAGGAATTTAAAAGGTTTGAAAAAAGACATTCCAACAAAACATGAGTTGCAGGAGTAGCTTTCGTTTGTTTGAATTCTTGTAGAAATATCGCAATCCACAGTTTACAAACAATTTGTTTTAGACTGCAGTGATCATTTCCTATAGGT
>JAPXFY010004926.1:0-16462 GCA_030674185.1 Monoplex corrugatus | reverse complement strand
CTACCTGGTGCTGTCTTTCCCTCCAGCTTTCCTGTCATGACCAGCTGCTCCAATTCCCCTTTCCTCATAAAATGGCCTATAAATGTTGCCTGTCTTTTCCTAATCTTCCTTGTGAATGATCTTCTTATGTCTGCCTCCATCAAGACTGTCTCGTTTGTTTTCTTTGCTGTCCATGGAACTCATTAACAATACATCCTTTAAATTTAATTTGATTCTGTTGTGGGGTTTGGTTGTGGTTGGTTGGTTGTTTGGTTGGTTGGTTGGTTGGTTGGTTGGTTGGTTGGTTGGTTGGTTGGTTGGTTTGGTTGGTTTATGTATTTCTGGTTATGTGAAATCTGATGATTGGACCGCGATTAGTAGACATACTGGTCCTTTATTGCCTGGTGCAGGTCTTCATGTGGAATAGCAGGCATTAGATACCCCTAAAATGTTACCAGTCAAGACTGTTTTGTTTCATTGGGATGGAATAACTTTGTGGTGTCTCCTTGTTGAGAAGGTTGTGTATGTGTGTGTGTGTGTGTGTGTGTGTGTGTGTGTGTGTGTGTGTGTGTGTGTGTACGGTGGGGGGTGCTCATTCATATCACTGTCGTTAGTAAAGGGATTAATAGGCATGTACTTAGAGCTAGTAAACTGGATCAGAACAAATACCCCTTAACTCGACTGAAATGACCAAGCAGCCAAGCAGTCTTCTCTGGGGGTGACCTCATGGCAGGTTGATATACTGGGCCCTGTACTGTGGGCTTCCTGATACTGGGAATTCAACAGAATGAGGTTGGGGTTCGTGGTATGTTGGAAGAGCCGGAATGACGGCGTTTGATCGATGCCACTGAAGCAGAGCAGACGACGAAGCAGAGTAAAGCCTGTTTTGTCATGACAATACAAATCAATCATTAGCACACAACCATTATCATCATCATGAAGTGCCTTGCCACATGGGTTGGCGATCATGGCCTTCCATCTGTTTCTATCGCTTGTTGCTGCAAGCACCTCTTCCACCCTCTTTGTCTTCAGCCACTCTGCAAGTCCGCCAATATTTTCTCCCTGGGTCTACCTGGTGCTGTCTTTCCCTCCAGCTTTCTGTTGTGACCAGTGCTCCAATTCCCCTTTCCTCATAAAATGGCCTATAAATGTTGCCTGTCTTTTCCTAATCTTCCTTATGAGTGATCTTCTTGTGTCTGCCTCCTTCACGACTTTCTCGTTTGTTTACCTTTGCTGTCCATGGAACTCTCAACATTCTTCTGAGAAACCACATCTCGGCTGCCTCAGTCTTGTTCTGACTTTGCCTGTTGACTGTCCACGCCTCACAACCGTATAACATGTTCGGTTCTACGTAACATTCAAGAACTCTGTTCCTAATGTTAATTGTAAGCACTTGTTGATAAGAATGCTTTTCATCTTCTTGAATGCTGTTTTGGCTCGGCCGATTCTGCTGGCTATTTCTGATGTGCATCTGCCGTCTGGTGAAATGGTCATTCCCAGATATTTAAACTTATCAACCTGCCTCAAGGCTGTGCCATTTGCTTTTATCTTGCATGAGGAGATTTCATGTTTTTCTACTGATCACCATGACTTCAGTCTTCTCGCTGGTAAGTTCCAACCCCTTACCTTTGCTTTCTATTTCTAGTATATTCACAAGGTTTTGTTTCTGCGATTAGCACGGTGTCATCTGCGTATCGAATGTTGTTTATCGTTTTTCCTCCTACCTTTAATCCAGGGTCTTCCTCTAGGTTTCTCATGATGTTTTTGCTGTAAAGTGAAAACAGATCTGGTGACAAAACACAACCTTGTCTGACTCCTCTTTTGATGTTTTGGAACGGAGCTTATATCGTTTTCTATTCTCATTGCAGCTGTTTGTTGCCAATACATATTTCTGATTATTGGCAGATCTTTTCCATCAATATTGAGTCTCTCTAGTTGGTGGATCAATTCTTCATGTCTTACCCCGTTGAAAGCCTTGGTATAGTCAACAAAGCATAAATACAAATCCTTATTCATCTCAATTGACCTCTCTATGATAGTTCTTAGGATGTATACAGCATAATAGTTCCTTTCCCTTCCATAAATCCACTCTGTTTGGCTGCTATTTCTCTTTTGATTCTATTCCTTGTCCTCGTCATGATTATTTTTGATAGGATTTTTGTTACATGGCTCATCAAGCTTATTGTGCGATGGAGTTCGCATTCTATAGCCCCTGTCTTCTTTGGAAGTGGAATGAAAATTGATTTTGACATATCTTTGGGATTTTTCCAGTGTCATAAATCCCATTTAGGAGGACTTTCATTTTTTCAATACCAAATTCCTCCAGGGCTTCAATCATCTCTGTAATAATGTTGTCTGGTCCTGGGGCTTTTCCTGGTTTCATCTTTTTCAGTGCTGTTCTAACTTCATCTTTCATTATGGGTGGTCGTTCAACGTTCTTTCTTATAATGTGCCCTTCGTTTCTGTCATCTTCAAAAAGGTCTTTAATGTACTCTCCCATCTATCAAATATTTTGTCTTTTTCCATGAGCAACCAGCTGATGTGCATGTCTGTCTCCTGTGAACAATTTCTTCAGTTCGTCCGTACATACCCTGAGGATCCATTTTGTTTGGTTTCTATTTCTTTGCATTTTGTTTCAGCCAAGCTTCCTTAGCTTCAATGCACGTATTCCTTATTTCTTTGTTTATCTTCCTGTATATCTCCTCGTTTCTATTTGCCTTCCTCCGTTCCTCCATCAAGCCTAGAATTTCTTTTGTCATCCAGTTCTTTCTTGATTTTCTATCTGCCTCAGGGATTTCTTCACAAGCTTTATTTATCGAATTTCTCAACTTTGTCCATTGTTCCGCACTGTCAACAACACCTTCCGGAGCACAGAATTTGTTTTGAACATGTACGTTAATTTTTTTACGTATCATTTCATCTTTAAGAGTCCAAGATTTTGTTTGATGTTGCTTTTGGTCTGTTTCCTTTTCCTTAATTTCAGCCTAAACCTTCCCACTACAGGATTGTGGTCACTGTTGAGGTCTGCGCCTGGTAGTGTTTTTGCTGTCAGTAAAGAATTTCTAAATCTTTTATTGATCAGGATGCAGTCTATCTGATTTTTGGTATTATCTCCTGGACTCATCCATGTCCATTTTCTTCTATTATGCTGCTCAAACCAGGTGTTTCCTACTATGAACTCATTCATCTGTGCCCATTCTACGAGTTTCCCTCCCCTTTCGTTTTGTATACCAAGGCCATGAGGTCCAGCTATGTCCTCCAGCCTATCCTGTCCCACTTAAGCATTAAAATCTCCCATTAATATGGTAAATTTTGTGATTTACATTGGGCCTTGGCCATTTCTAATACTACTTAGATGTTGTCAATGTCTTCCTGAGTACTTGCAGATGTTGGTGCATATACCTGAATGATGTTGATATCAAATGGCACACAACCTTACATACCATGTCCACACTAACCCGCACAAATCAAAGTATCGTTCAACGTGACCCGTCATTGAATTAAGAGACAGAATAAAGAAGCCATGCACTTCCCTGATGTCACTGAGGTTGACAGAATCAGAGAATAGCATGATTCCTTTTGTCTGTCGCTTCTGGATCCGGATAATTACGCTGCAGGAGCCTTTCAGGCTATCGTCGCAGCGGGTGGTAGGAGCGCATGGCTGATTTGAATAAGTAGTCCTCGTTATTTTATGTTATTTTTTTACTATAATAACTCAATTTTTCTTATTTATTTATTTATTTATGAGTGAAAATAACTAATTTAAGTGGTGTTTCAACTACAGTTTTCTCTTGAGTTTTTAGAACATGACGTTTAGTTTCTTTGCTGTGTCTGACTGGATGGTGGTGTAGGGGAGGGGGGGAACTACTGCCCCAGCGGACACCCCGAGTTCAACTCAAAGATGTCCTGTTGAGGCGCTGCATCTTCCTAGTCGGGTGGGGGATGGGGGAGGGGTGGGGCTGGAGGGGGGCTGAGAGGGGGGTGGAGAGGGGGGGCTGATTTATTTATGGAGGCAGCTGAGGCCGCTCTGCCCAATGCTGCAGAAAATGCGGCGACGGAGCGTGCCTGCACTACCTCCTCCTCCAGCTTGTTCCAGTCTTCAACAGTCCTTGTGAAGAAAGAGCATCCATACTGCTCTGTCCTTGTCTGGGGACTTTGTAGCCATGGCTGTTGTTACATGCGTGTTTGGCGATGATGTTTGTTGCCACGTGGTCTGCATAGGTCTTCATTTTGATTTTCCTTTTGGTCTTATCCACTGGGTCAGGTATTTTTCTTTCCAAAAGTTGGTGTGTACTTCTGTCTTTGTCTGTCACTTGTCCAAAAGTTGGTGTGTACTTCTGTCTTTGTCTGTCACTTGTCCAAAAGTTGGTGTGTACTTTTGTCTTTGTCTGTCACTTGTCCAAAAGTTGATGTGTACTTCTGTCTTTGTCTGTCACTTGTCCAAAAGTTGGTGTGTACTTCTTTCTTTGTCTGTCATTTATCCAAAAGTTGGTGTGTTCTTCTTTCTTTGTCTGTCACTTGTCCAAAAGTTGTGTGTACTTCTGTCTTTGTCTGTCACTTATCCAAAAGTTGGTGTGTTCTTCTTTCTTTGTCTTTGATGTCCACTTGACAAAGACCAGTTGGCCCAGATTTTGTGTCTGTATGTTTTATTAATTACATTATATGTTCTTCTGTTTTCATGAGTTTTTTGTTTCTGTTCGCCTGAACACTGGTGGTCTCGGAGCTGACTGATATCATAAACTTTAAAACACAAACTGAACTTTAACAGTGTAACAATGAAAACCAGTTTTAGCTAAATCAAGTCTAGAATTATAATAATAATAATAATTACAATATTTATATAGGCAAAATCTTGTAAAATCAATCTACGCTGAAGCAGACACACACGCAGGCACGCTGCCGCACAACCGCAACGCTCCACATACACAGAACACACAAACACACACCACATCACTACACACACAACACCACACACTCACACACCCACACACACGCGGGCTTATGGGAGAAAGAATAAAAGCATAAAGCAAGAATAAAAGCAATGGAAAATTATAGAGAGCATAGCTACAATTATATATTATACCATGTGTTCCCTCCGAGCGAGACAGGCTGCGAGGGGAGGGTTGAGTATGGTTAGGATTTTATGCAAGGAGGAAAAGGTGAGTTTTGAGAGCGGCTTGAAGGAGACAAAGTAGGTTGCTGACGGACTGAGAGAGGAAGTTTGTTCCAGGAGAGTGGACCAGAAACAGAGAAGGCTCGTGGACCATAGGTATTGAGCTTAGTGCGTGGAAAGCGAAGAGTCAGAGGATCAGAGGCAGAGCGGAGGGTACGTGAGGGAACATAGATCTCAAGTAGGCTTGACAGGTAATCGGGGGCTGCGTTATTGAGGCTTTTGTAGCACATGGTGTCTAGTTTGTACTGTATGCGCTTTGATACAGGGAGCCAGTGAAGTTGTGCCAGGAGAGGAGATATGTGGTCAGCTTTTTTCTTTTTGAGTACAAGGCGTGCAGCATTGTTTTGAATGCGCTGTAGGATGTGAATGTGAATTAATATTTATGAAGTATCTGTAAATGAGGACTTCTAATTATTACATGACCAGTACATCAGGATGGGTTTGAAAGCAATAGCGTTCTCACATGTGGGACAGGACAGAACTTGACACAATAAGATCTTTGGTCCACATGCCTACCAACTGAGCCAGCCACTTCACCTCAGCTTGTCTGGGTCCGTTGTTGGACATAAAGCCTTCCTCATTGTACGCCACTGTTGCCGGTTAACTGCTGTTCTGGTCCATTTTTTGTTGAACTTTTCCAGATCGTTTCGCCGTCTGGTTCTCTGGTGACCTCTGTTCTTTTTTTGGCTTTGAGGGATCCAGTGCGTCGCTTTGGTGGTCCATCTGTCGTCTCCTAATGACATGACCAGCCCAGTTCTGCTTTCGTTCACAAACTGTGTCTATTATGTCTTTGACCTTCGTTTTTCCTCTTACCCATGCCACCGTTTTCCAGTCCTTCCAGGTGATTCCCATCATGATCCGTTCGTGGGCCCTTTGCATGGTTCGCAGTTTTAGGAGCTGACGTTTCGTCAGGTTCATGTTTTGGCTCCATCTGTCACAGTCGGCGTTATGCATGCGTCGTACACTCGGCGTTGTGATGGAAATGACGCTACATACCCATGGTGATGGGATGACGCTACATACGCCATGTGAAAGAGATGACGCTACATACGCCATGTGATGGTGAATGCGCTATACGCCATGTGATAGGAATGACGCTTAGTACGGCCATGTTGGAAAGACGCTACAGACACCATGTGATGAGAATGACGCTACAACGCCATGTGATGAGAATGCCTACGACCCTGTGATGGAGATGACGCTACGTACGCCATGTGGATGAGAATGCGCTACGTACCCATGTGATGAGAATGACGCTACAGACCAGTGATGGAGAATGCGCTACGTACGCCATGTGATGGAGAATGACGCACTACGCATTGATGGAATGACTGCTACGTACGCCATGTGATGGAGAATGACGCTACGTATGCCATGGATGGAGATGACGCTACAGACTCATGGATGGAGAATGACGCTACGTACGCCATGTGATGGAGAATGACGCTACGTACGCCATGTATGGAGAATGACGTACGTACGCCATGTTGATGGAGAATGGACGCTACGTACGCCAGTGATGGAAATGACGCTACATACCCATGTGATGGAGAATGACGTTACGTACGCCAGTGATGGAGAATGACGCTACGTACGCCAGTGATGGAAAATGACGCTACGTACGCCATGTGATGGAGAATGACGCTACGTACGCCATGTGATGGAGAATGACGCTACGTACGCCATGTGATGGAGAATGACGCTACATACACCATGTGATGGAGAATGACGCTACGTACGCCATGTAATGGAGAATGACGTACATACGCCATATGATGGAGAATGACGCTACGTACGCCATGTGATGGAGATGACGCACGTACGCCATGTGATGGAGAATGACGCTACTACGCATGTGATGGAGAATGACGTACGTACGCCAGTGATGAGAATGATCTACGTACGCCATGTGATGGAAAATGACGCTACAGACGCCACGTGATGGAGAATGACGCTACTTACGCCATGTGATGGAGAATGACGCTACAGACGCGCGTGATGGAGAATTACGCTACAGACACCATGTGATGGAGAATGACGCTACGTATGCCACGTGATGGAGAATGACGCTACAGACGCCATGTGATGGAGAATGACGCTACAACGCACGGATGAGAGACGCTACAGACGCATGTGATAAAGTGGTAAAAATTACCAGATCATCAATAAGTGCCCTGTCACATGGTGTTGGCGATCATGGCCCTCCATATGCATCTATCCCTTGTTGCTGCAAGCACATCTTCCACCCTCTTGTTCTCAGCCACTCTGCAAGTCCGTCCAATATTTTTTCCTGGGTCTACCTGGTGCTCTCTTTCCCTCCAGCTTTCCTGTTGTGACCAGTGTTCTAATTCCCCTTTCCTCATAAAATGGCTATAAACGTTGCCTGTCTTTTCCTAATCCCTTGTGAATGATCTTCTTGTCTGCCTCCATCAAGACTGTCTCGTTTGTTTTCTTTGCTGTCCATGGAACTCTCAACATTCTTCTTAGAAACCACACTCGGCTGCCTCACCTTTTCTGGCTTTGCTTGTTGAATTCTTCTTAGAAACCACAAATTCAGTTGCCTCAGTTTTGTTTTGGACTTGACGTTCACAGACAGAAAAATAAACTCCGTGATTCTGTCTGTAGTTGTGACTATGACCGTGGGCTGGGAGCGGGACAATTGTATGATTAAATGTAATGTTGTGTGCACAGTTCCATAATCTTGTGATGTGTCAGTGATATCTTGCAGAAATTGACTGACAAGGAAAATAAGAACGTGATGGCTGCATAGATTTTCTTTTCCACACATTTGGCGGACAAATGTTGAAAAATAATAAAAGAATAATAAA
The DNA here is from genome assembly GCA_030674185.1 of Monoplex corrugatus. NCBI lineage: Eukaryota > Metazoa > Mollusca > Gastropoda > Littorinimorpha > Ranellidae > Monoplex > Monoplex corrugatus. The sequence goes on along the minus strand of JAPXFY010004926.1, from coordinate 8,482 downwards.
ATAATATAATAATAATAATAATAATATATAATAATAATATATAATAATAATAATAATAATAAAAATAATAATAAATAAATAATAATAGTGATGATGATGATGACGACGACGAGATGATGTGATGGTGATGATGATGATGATGATGATGATAATGATGATTAAATAACAATAACAAAGAGAACAAACAAGTGAAGAAGACTATTGTCAATGATGATAACGATGTGATAATAATAACAATGATAATAACAGAGAGAAATGATACAATGACTGATTGTATACTGCCTCATCTCACAAGAGCCCCAATTCAAAGCATAGGAAAATCAACAAGTATATGACAATACTGCTTGAGAAAGCAGTCACTTGTGGAACAAGTATATGACAATCTACCTGCTTTGATGAAAGACAGTCACTTGTGAACAAGTAATGACAATTCTACCTGCTTTGATGAAAGACAGTCACTTGTGAACCAAGTATATGACAATCTACCTGCTTTGATGAAAGACAGTCACTTGTAAACCAGTATATGACAATCTACCTGCTTTGATGAAGACAGTCATTGTGAACGAATATATGAAATACTAATGCTAAGAATGAAAAAATGAATACAAAAATACAATCCATACTGCTTTGTGATTGTGAACAAAAAATCTATCTGAAATGACATAACATTGTGACAATTAACAATTTGTTTATGAAATGAATTATTTCCAAGTAATGACCAAAGGTTTGATGAAAGACAGTCACTTGTGAAGCACGTACATAATAATCCTACCTGCTTTGATGAAAGACAATCACTTGTGAACCAAGTATATGACAATTCTACCTGCTTTGATGAAAGACAGTCACTTGTGAACCAAGTATATGACAATTCTACCTGCTTTGATGAAAGACAGTCACTTGTGAACCAAGTATATGACAATTCTACCTGCTTTGATGAAAGGAAACGACATATGATAATACAATATGCAAGAAGCAACAACAACAACAAAGAAATTACAGTAAAATACCCATTTCCTTATATCATTTGGTTATGAAAAAAAGGTTGTTGATCTGAATTGACTTGAACATTCAGTGACAACTGTAACTGATTTTTTTTCACGTGAATGAATTTGATCTTGTGAGCATGAGGCCAGAGAACTCAAAAGAACTCGGCCAACAGGTGAACCACTCTGTCCATTGGATGGATGGACCACTTTGACAATGTTACAAGACTGATAATAATAATGATAATGATAATAACAATGATAACAATACTATTACTACTACGTCCACTACAACTACTAGTGATGATGATGATGATGATATATAATAATAATAATAATAATAATAATAATAATAATAATAATAATAATGATAATATTGATTGTATTAATAATGGTAATGATAATAGATTATAATAATAACGATGATTATGATGACTGAGGGAAAGAGGTAGTTGTAGAATTCATTGTTGGGAAAAGAGGTGTTTTTTTAAAAAATTGGATTTAAAAGCAGAAAGGGTAGGTGTCAGGTAAAGGCAGAGCGAAAGTCTGTTCCAGGCTACTATCCCAACTATTGCCTGGTGTTTTATGGTTTAAGACATATACACTCAACGGGTGCTCAGTGAAGACATCATAATCAAAATATTTATCACAGGACTCAAACCAAGGGACAAAATGACCGGTGATAGGATAGGCCCCCTATCATCATAAAAAATGGATTAGTGAATTTCGCCTTGACGAGACAGGAGAACACGTCTGATACAGTCTGGAGAAACCAATTTTGATTTGAGTGCTGCGTGAACACATTGCAAAACTTCCTCCTTCCTGTCACTTGTAGCACGTTGGTCACTTGACCATAAAGGGAGGATCCAGGCTGTGATGTCCTGTGTGGATGATAATGATGCTTCCATCGTTGTCTCAAGGTATTTCAAAATGCTAGCTTCCTTCCTTTTCCGGCGTCTTTCCATGAGCACGTTGAAGGTGTACAGAAAGGGGTTCAGGGCAGAATTCAATGGCAACACGAAGATGGCCATGGACACGTTCATCTCACCAGACACTGGAACTCCTGCAGACGACAGAAGACCCAACAATCCAATAGGACACCAACAACAAAAATCAGAGACAGCCACGGTGATGAGTCTGCGAGCGATAGTTACATCCTGTTGTTTTTTGCTGGAGTCTATAGTTAGACAATTGCTGCGTACTGACTGATATATAAACGTTTGTCCTACAGCGATCACAAGCAGTAGAATAAAGTTGAACACGATCATCACACCGAAGGAATATTCGTGACCATCAAAATCCTGTCTAGTGATGGGCAGAGGGATGCAGATTCCTGTCTGACTGTAGAAATGCCAGTTGGGTACAAAGACGGAATTAGCGATAAAATCAGACCCACACTCCATACCAGAATGCAGGTGAAGGTGGCCGACTGTCTGGAGAACCGCACTGTGCTGAAAGGGAATCGTAAAACAAGGAACCGGTCCAGTGTAATGAACCAGATGCTGAGAGCTGACACTTCACTGGACAGTAAGGACAAAATACCAGACACTCTACATGCAACACTAGATAACCAGACGCTCTCATATATGTAATAACTGCCCCTATACAACTGATCAGCCACCCCTATGCATATCAGATAGATACCCATCAAACAGTCCGCCATGGATAAACTACTTACAAAAATGGTAAATCCACTAGCAGCACTGGTTTTGAGGAAGAAGTTCCTATAACAAAACGAGCCTATATTCCCCACAACTGAGACCATGCCCATAAACCATAACGATGTTCTGTACAGATCAGAGAAGAGCAAATCCTCACACGATGATAACTCGTTCTGTGGAGCAGAACAAATAAGGCCTTCTGTTTCTTTAGGTAACATGCCAGGACAACACAGTTTGTAGTCATCCACGTAAATCAGCCTGATGCGTGCCAGAGCTTTGAATATGTTCTGGGGATAGTTCTTGATGGGGTTGCCTCTGAGATCCAGACTTTCGTAAGGATGGCATGGATTGAAATCCTTCTTCTGCAATGGTCATGACTTGGCTAAATGATACGTTGATAGATTGGAGTGAGATGAACTGTTTAAAGACATCCCCTGACAGTTCAGACAGTTGAGAGTGAGACAGCTCTACAAGACCCAGCATATGTTGATAACCGAGAGCTCTGCCAGGTGTGTAGCGTAGTTAGTGGATTGCCGTTCAACACCAGAACTTTGAGCTGCTTTAAAGAAACAAAAACTTCCATGCTGAGAGCCTTCAATGCATTCCACGAAAGATCTAAATGCTGTAAGTTAGGTAGACTTACGTGACTGATATAATGTAAGCCACACAAAGCTAATTCAAATACGCAAGATAGGTGCAGGGGGCAAAGTTATTAAGTGTCATCTGTGAGTGACTGGCGTCTAGAGAGCGAAGCTGATGAAAGTTCTCAGCAGGAAAAGGCAAATGGCAAACGAACGACAGGCCCTGACAATAGCATGCCTGGGGACACGATAAACCACAATGCATCTCATCGTCATGCCACGGACACTGTGTAATGCCATCACACAAATGGAGCACGTGCACACAGGTTTTGCTTTTCCTGCATCGGTAGAATCCTGAACAAGTGAAGTGATCACAGTAGTCTTCATCTTCATGATGTGCACAGTCGTTGAAACCATTGCACAACAGATAAACTGGTAAACAGCGGCTTGAATGTGGACAACGAAAATGAGTCTCAGGGCAAGGCTGGGAAAGCTCAATGGGTGTTTGTACATAAACTCCATTGTCTGAGATGTGTACTACAGATGGGCCACTTTTTTTGGTGCGAAATATGAAATCAGACCAATATAAACCATAATATGGGTTGATATCACTTCTGTCGAGGCAGTCATCTATTACGTCCGTATTTTTATCTGAAATGCATTTGCCGTTCTTACACTGAAACTGATTTAGTGTACATGTGATGTACTGGCAAAACGTCTCATCTGAACCATCCGAACAATCTTGTATGAAATCACAAATCAGAGTGTAGGGTAGGTATTTCTGTCTTCACATTCAAACTCAGCAATACTGCCATCAGCTGAAATGAGGCCTTTTGTCGGAAATGAATTAACTGACTCTCTGACTTTCTTTGGAGAAAAATTCAAACTTAAATGGAAATCTTGTTTCCCAGGACGACACAAAGCTGGATGAAACCGAACAAAATGGCCGTCTTGACAACGAGACAATCCATATTCTTTTATGGTTTCGTATGACACGTTTGTGTTTATTTTGAGAAACTGAAGAGAAGTAGTATTACCTTTGGTAGTTCTAGGCTGAAGCTGACATATAAATCTAGAGCACTGTGAGAGGGCAGGACTAAGATATTTTAGAGTCCACCCTTCAGCCATGACAATCAGTTTTTCGTGGCCCCTCACTTGTATTTTATATGCCCTAAAGTCACATTGACGTCAAAGGCAACAGTGTTGTCGAGCCAAGACCATGTTTTGACGTACATATAATGTGAAATACTGTGGTTATAAAACAGACCAATATAAGCACAATCCCAATTTCTGCCATACTTATACACGTCCCAAAATGCTGACCATTCTTCAGCAGTCTTCATCATGGCCAGATCTCCACCCCTTCTCTGACACTCTGCGCGTGCTTCCAACCAGGTGAGAGAACTGAGAGACCTGACAGGTAGGAAACACTTTTCCCCGACATCTACCCAGCCCTGACACTGTGAACTGCTGAAGGGACAGTGTGTCCCCTCATCCTCCTCACCTGACATTCAGGTTGCAGTTACAGTGCAAGTGTTGCTGAAAGCTTCCATAGTAAGACACTGAGCAGTTGAACAGTCCACTGTCGAGCTGGTGAGGGGCTGCACGCAATGGATGAAAAGAAAAAGACATGTTGAGTCCTGCGCCTTGTTCATCCAAAACTTGACTTGTAGATGTGAACAATATCACTAGCTGTTTGGAATAGAATGTTTGGGCTGATAAAAACTGGGAATTATTATATCTGTAGTATGTGTGTGTTGCATCATGGCTTGCTAACAACGTAACAACCAACTCTGTGCCTGACATAACATGAAAGTATGGGAAACTAACCATCATCATGTTGTCTTCAGGAACAGTAAACGTATAGGAAGCATTCAGTGAAGGACCATGACACCGGGTCAGATCAAACCCTGGTGATGTCATAAATCCAGATTTTAATGATGTCATAGTGGGAATCATGTGAGACCACCACCTGTCTGTAGTGGATCGAAAAACAATTCTATAAGTTGGTAGTACTGTGGGGCATTTCTCATGTGTTTCTACGAAAGACTGGTGTTGGATAGTTTGATTTCCACAAAGTTAGTCTTGAAAAACAACACAGGCGATTTCGTTTGGCCAGCTTGACAACTCATCACGTAGACGACAGGGGAAATGGTGATCTGAAACAAACTTTGGCAGAGTCCTGAAGGTCCAGTACATCCACAACCAGAACCACAAAACGATCATCAGGCACAAGAAGCTTCCACTGACACTCAGAATTCATGGTGGTCTCATTGTTGTGTCTGACCAGACCTGAGATTACACCTTCCGTGCCACGGATGGTAAGGTTGTTGGAAAGACATTCCTCCAAGCTGGTGACGTACTGCTCAGCACCCGGCGATATAAGGAGCTCAGGGTACGTGCCTGCTGGACTCTGAGACAACATGTTCAACGTGTTCATGACAGGAGTATTCCTTTCAGCAACTTTGGAAAGATCCGTATTTTTAGAAAATATGCACCTGAAGTTGTTGAACTGCCATCTGAAAAATAAAAACTGCTCTTTTGAGTCCTGCCCAAGCTGGCCGCCATGGTCGACCGGGCTACAAGAAGCTGATTTATTTGGTGGGAGGTGAACAAAAGGGATAGAAGTTGTGGAGTGGCCCTTGAGTGTGTGAGAAGTACGGGGACCCCCTAGTCCCTCCTTTACCCCTCCTCTCCCCTTTTGTTTATTCTAGGGTCATCTGGTAATGGGTGTTGCTGAGACGGTGATGAAAATGGATTTTGAGTGGGGGAAAGGCTGTGGGCTTGCATTGGGTGGAACTTCAGTAGAAACAGTGATGTGAAATGAAGTCTGCTGAATGTCTGATAGTTGTGATGAAGCACTGATGTAAAAATGGACTAGTTACTAAAGTTTTTATAACATGACACGTGTGATGTCATGACACTATAATACCATCTCCGTCATGTCATGCATGCTTGAGCAGACTGAAGCTGAAACCCAGAATATGTACAATCAGTCAGCCATGGAACGTGTCTCCTGTTCATATTGTCTCAGAACCTTCTTTAAATCTTGGGGATGCGTTTGTTCCGACTGAATGCACTGTTCTAGGTAGTGAAGAACTTCGTCTTTTGTTTTAAATGACACAAGAACTTTGGTAGTGTTGGTGTTTACTACATTCTTTTTCATGTGTGGCTTTGGAAATTTTGACCGAGCTGTTGCTTCAAGTGCAAGAATGAGCTGAGCTTCTCTTTTCAGTTTTCGTCTTTCCATGAGGGAGCTCATGTATATAATAATGGGTTAACTGCTGGCTTCAGTGGCAAAAGTAAGATCATCACAGACTGCATTACGTCAGGACTGAACATGGTCATGTGTAGAGAAGCCATAACATTAGTGACACCAAACACCAACCAGCAGATGACGTCTGTTGCCACAAGCAGCGTCATTCGACGAGCCATCAGCAGTTCCTGAGATGAGTGGTCATCGGATGAAAAGACATAGTTGGAGCGGACAATGATACAGGTTATGGTGTGGCAGACAGCAGTGACGACAGCTATCAAACTGTTCAACACCACCAGAACACTGAAGGTATAGGTTGCTGTCGTGTGGGCATAGGAAGACAGATGGTCGTAGTGCTCTGGGAGGTCCACATAGCTATACCTGGTAACCATGGAACGGATGCTAGCATCAAAGCCATAACCCAAGATAAGATACAAGACACTATAGCCGATGTAAGAGTAAACGTGACAGAATGAACATATACTGCCAGGAATCTGTCAATGGCCATGAGACACACGATGAGACAGGAAGCTTCACAGGAAGTCAAGACCAGATAACCAGCTACCTGCAGCTGAGACTAGATAGCCATTCCTTCTCATGAAACACAAATGTACCATGGTAACGTAAATCAGCGCCAATAACAAGACACAGGTACACACTCATCAGATTGTTAACAAAATACGTTAAATGTAAACAACATTGGCACACACATACCTGGTTTCGTTTTCTCCATTACAAATCTTTGAACTAGAAATGCAATATTTCCAATGAAAGACAAAACGATGACAAGCCACAAATAGACTCTGTGGAAATGAAAGTGAAGCAAATCTGAACACGATGAATAACCATTTAAAGGTGCTGAACAAACTATTGTGTGTTGTACGTTTGGCAATACACTGGAGCAACAATGTCTGTAATTGTCTGACAATATCACTTCAATGTGTTGTAAAGCCTCGTACAGGGGAACACAATGTGGTCAATGTTCGTGCTCCTAACATCTAATTCTTTGAGGTAAGGAAAACATGAGAAGCCTTGTTCACTCACCTTCATCAAGGGATTATAAGAAAGGTTTAGTTTTACAATATCAGGGAAATCTGTCAACACACTGCAGTCAAACAATACCAGGAGAGAATTGGAAGATCAGCTTTAATCAAATTGTTATCTAGAATATCAGAGTTTTCAGACGTGATAGAAACCAAAGGATTTCCGGACAAAGAAATTTCTTTTAGATTTGGCAGAAGATTAATGAAGTCAGTACTCAAAATGTGTATCACGTTGTTACTTAAGTCAAGGATCTGCAGATTAACAAAACGGCAATCAGAAATGGAGCTGATATTGCAAGAAGTCAGATGCAGCAGGATCAGGTACGAATTGTTGTGAAAGTCAGCACAGGTCATCAGTGAGAAACTGCCGTCCAGGTAGCGGAGCTGGGGAAAGTTGGCAGCAGAGAAAGGACGATGGCAGACAAACTCCAAACCCTGACAATAACAATGCTGAGGACATGAGGACTTACACAACATCTCATCATCTCTCAACAAGCACTGTGCAACACCATCACATACCTGACTCATGTGCACACATTCTCTGCTTCCCCGACATCGATAAAATCCTGGACAAGTGTAACTGTCACAGTCCATCTCATCCTCATGACCAGGACAGTCATACATTCCATTACAACGAACATACACAGGTAGGCAGTAAGGGAAATGTGAACATTTGATATGTGTTTCTGGACATGTTTCACATTTCCTATCATTTCAACTTTCAGCTTATAATTCACTTTGTGATCTATACGAGCAAGTATACCTGGGGGAGGCCAAGGTACAGACATCATAAAGTGAATATAATCACACCGTTTAGGTTCGTCTGAATTATCATAACAGTCAGTAATACGATCACATATTAAATTCTCTTCTCTTAAAGTCCCATCTATACACTGACCATTATCACATGGATAGAAGAATCGTTCATCGCATTGTCCCTGTGGGTAGAGACAAAATT
>JAPXFY010004925.1:7500-16469 GCA_030674185.1 Monoplex corrugatus | reverse complement strand
CTGATGAATCTGTGCAAGGGGAGGAACCAGAAGCTGATGGTATTCCTGCAGATATCTACAGAAATGGGGGCAAGATGCTGTTGGAGAAGCTGACAATCCTGTACCAACCTAAATGGCAGAAAGAAAAGGTTCCTCACGACTCTAAAGGTGCTGTGATCATTCATACTTACAAAATGAAAGGCAATAAAACCCCTATGTGATAATCATCATGGGATAACTGTCCTATGCATTGCAGGGAAGGCCCTCGCTAGGTTCAGCCTTAATAGAGTCTACCTATGAAGCTGAGCGCATCATTCCTGAGTCTCAGTATTGCTTCAGTGATGCCAGAGATACGACTGGCTTGGTGTTTGCCATGCGCCAGCTGCAAGAGAAGAGTCGTGAAGAAAATCAGGAACTCTGCAAAGTGTTTTTAGATCTGACCAACCATTTGACACCGTTTACCACAGTGGACTGTGAGAAATACTATGAAAGTTTGGTTGCCCTCAGAAGCCTGTCTTGCTAATTGTTTCCTTTCACAATGGCATAATGGCTTTGTGCAAGAGACTGGAAAGACATTTCGACCCTTCCGAGTGTAGAAAGGAGTGAAGCAGGGATCAATTCTAGCGCTCACACTCATCTCCATCCTCTTTGTGACAATATTGATTGATGCGTTCAGAGGCTTTGACAAGGGTGTGTACATCCAATTCCGTTCAGATGGAAAACTCTACAACCCGCGAACACTCAAAGTTAAACCCAAAATGCTCAATGCTGTCCTGCAGGAATTCCTCATTGCAGATGCCTGTGCATTGGTGGCACACTCGCATGAGAATATCCATTCTCCCAAACAAACAGAAACACAGACTATACATTGTCCCAAACAAAACGAAACACAGACTGTACATTGTCCCAAACAAAAAGAAACACAGACTCTGCATTGTCCCAAACAAACGGAAACACAGCCTATACATTGTCCCAAACAAAAAGAAACATACTATACATTGTCTCCAACAAAAAGAAACACAGACTGTACATTGTCCCAAACAAACGGAAACACAGACTGTACATTGTCACAAACAAACGGAAACACAGACTGTACATTGTCCCAAACAAAATGAAACAGACTTACATTGTCCCAAACAAACGGAAACACAGACTGTACATTGTCCCAAACAAAAAGAAACACAGACTATACATTGTCCCCAACAAAAAGAAACCCAGACTGTACATTGTCCCCAACAAGACAAGACAGAAGCTGTCCTCATTGGCACCCGTCAGAAACTTTCTCAGCTGCCTCTTCTTTCTCTCCCATTATGTAACACATCAGTCCCAATTTCTGATTCAGCTAAAAACCTTGGTGTCTGCATTGACTCTACCCTCTCCATGAACAACTTTGTTTCTCAAACTGCCAGATCTTGCTACTATCATCTCCATCGTATAAGGCTGATCAGGAAGTATCTCTCTGTGGAAACAACTGCAAAACTCGTTCTCTCCTTCATAATGTCTCGCATTGACTATTGCAATTCACTCCTGTCTGGTCTTCCTGCCTCCACCATTCACATCCTACAGCGCATTCAAAACAATGCTGTACGTCTTGTACTCAAAAGAAAAAAGCTGACCACATATCTCCTCTCCTGGCACAACTTCACTGGCTCCCTGTATCAAAGCGCATACAGTACAAACTAGACACCATGTGCTACAAAAGCCTCAATAACGCAGCCCCCGATTACCTGCCAAGCCTACTTGAGATCTATGTTCCCTCACGTACCCTCCGCTCTGCCTCCGATCCTCTGACTTTTCGCTTTCCACGCACTAAGCTCAATACCTATGGTCCACGAGCCTTCTCTGTTTCTGGTCCACTCTCCTGGAACAAACTTCCTCTCTCAGTCCGTCAGCAACCTACTTTTGTCTCCTTCAAGTCCGCTCTCAAAACTCACCTTTTCTCCTCCTCATAAAATCCTAACCTCACTCAACCCCCCCCCCCCCCCCCCTCTGCAGCCTGTCTCCGCTCGGAGGGGAATCACATGGTTATAATATATAATTGTATATGCTATGCTCTCTATAATTTTCCATTGGTTTTATTCTTGCTTTTATTGCTTTTATTCTTTCTCCCCATTTATAGCCATGCGTGTGTGTGTGTGTGTGTGTGTGTGTGTATGTGTGTGTGTGTGTGTGTGTGTGTGTGTGCGTGCGTGTGTGTGCGTGCGTGCGTGCGTGCGTTCGTGCGTGCGTGCGTGCGTGCGTGCGTGTGTGTCTGCTTCAGCGCTTAGATTTGATTTTATCAAGATTTTGCGCTATATAAATATTGTAATTATTATTATTATAACAAACGGAAACACAGACTATACATTGTCCCAAACAAACGGAAACACAGACTGTACATTGTCCCAAACAAAAAGAAACACAGACTGCACATTGTCCCAAACAAACAGAAACACAGACAGTACATTGTCCCAAACAAACAGAAACAGAAACGCAGACCATACATTGTCCCAAACAAACAGAAACAGAAACACAGACTGTACATTGTCCCAAACAAACAGAAACACAGACTATACATTGTCCCAAACAAACAGAAACACAGACTGTACATTGTCCCAAACAAACAGAAACACAGACTATACATTGTCCCAAACAAACAGAAACACAGACCATACATTGTCCCAAACAAACAGAAACACAGACCATACATTGTCCCAAACAAACAGAAACACAGACTGTACATTGTCCCAAACAAACAGAAACACAGACTGTACATTGTCCCAAACAAACAGAAACACAGACTGTACATTGTCCCAAACAAACAGAAACACAGACTGTACATTGTCCCAAACAAACAGAAACACAGACTGTACATTGTCCCAAACAAACAGAAACACAGACTGTACATTGTCCCCAACAAAAAGAAACACAGACTTTACATTGTCCCAAACAAACGGAAACACAGACTGTACATTGTCCCAAACAAAAAGAAACACAGACTCTACATTGTCCCAAACAAACAGAAACACAGACTGTACATTGACCCGAACAAACGGAAACAGAGACTGTACATTGTCCCAAACAAACAGAAACACAGACTGTACATTGTCCCAAACAAAAAGAAACACAGACTGTACATTGTCCCGAACAAACACAAACAGAAACACAGACTGTACATTGTCCCAAACAAAATGAAACACAGACTATACATTGTCCCAAACAAACACAAACAGAAACACAGACTGTACATTGTCCCAAACAAAAAGAAACACAGACTGTACATTGTCCCAAACAAACGGAAACACAGCCTATACATTGTCCCAAACAAAAAGAAACACATACTATACATTGTCCCCAACAAAAAGAAACACAGACTGTACATTGTCCCAAACAAACGGAACCACAGACTGTACATTGTCACAAACAAAAAGAAACACAGACTGTACATTGTCCCAAACACAATTAAACAGACTTACATTGTTGCAAACAAACGAAAACACAGACTGTACATTGTCCCAAACAAAAAGAAACACAGACTATACATTGTCCCCAACAAAAAGAAACCCAGACTGTACATTGTCCCAAACAAACGGAAACACAGACTATACATTGTCCCAAACGAACGGAAACACAGACTGTACATTGTCCCAAACAAAAAGAAACACAGACTGCACATTGTCCCAAACAAGTGGAAACACAGACTGTACATTGTCCCAAACAAACAGAAACAGAAACGCAGACCATACATTGTCCCAAACAAACACAAACAGAAACTCATACTGTACATTGTCCCAAACAAACAGAAACACAGACTGTACATTGTCCCAAACAAACAGAAACACAGACTGTACATTGTCCCAAACAAACAGAAACACAGACTGTACATTGTCACAAGCAAACGGAAACACAGACTGTACATTGTCACAAACAAAAGAAACACAGACTGTACATTGTCTGAAACAAAAAGAAACACAGATTGTACATTGTCCCAAACAAAAAGAAACAGAGACTGCACATTGTCCAAAACAAAAAGAAACACAGACTGTACATTGTCCCAAACAAAACGGAACACAGACTGTACATTGTCCCAAACAAACACAAACAGAAACACAGACTGTACATTGTCCCAAACAAAAACGAAACACAGACTATACATTGTCCCAAATAAACACAAACAGAAACACAGACTGTATATTGTCCCAAACAAAACGAAACAGTCTGTACATTGTCCCAAACAAAATGAAACACAGACTGTACATTGTCCCAAACAAACGGAAACACAGTCTATACATTGTCCCAAACAAAAAGAAACACATACTATACACTGTCCCCAACAAAAAGAAACACAAACTGTTCATTGTCCCAAACAAACGGAAACACAGACTGTACATTGTCACAAACAAAAAAAAAACACAGACTGTACATTGTCCCAAACACAATGAAACAGATTTTACATTGTCCCAAAACAAACGCAAACACAGACTGTACATTGTCCCAAACAAAAGAAACACAGACTATACATTGTCCCCAACAAAAAGAAACCCAGACTGTACATTGTCCCAAACAAACGGAAACACAGACTATGCATTGTCCCAAACAAACGGAAACACAGACTGTACATTGTCCCAAACAAAAAGAAACACAGACTGCACATTGTCCCAAACAAACAGAAACACAGACTGTACATTGTCCCAAACAAACAGAAACAAAAACGCAGACCATACATTGTCCCAAACAAACACAAACAGAAACACAGACTGTACATTGTCCCAAACAAACAGAAACACAGACTGTACATTGTCCCAAACAAACAGAAACACATACTATATACATTGTCCTAAACAAACAGATACCCATACTGTACATTGTCCCAAACAAACAGAAACACAGACTGTACATTGTCCCAAACAAACAGAAACACAGACTGTACATTGTCCCAAACAAACAGAAACACAGACTGTACATTGTCCCAAACAAACAGAAACACAGACTGTACATTGTCCAAAGCAAACGGAAACACAGACTGTACATTGTCCCAAACAAAAAGAAACACAGACTGTACATTGTCAAAAACGAAAAGAAACACAGACTGTACATTGTCCCAACCAAACAGAAACACCGACTGTACATTGTCCCAAACAAACAGAAACACATACTATACGTTGTCCTAAACAAACAGAAACACAGACTGTACATTGTCCCAATCAAACAGAAACACAGACTGTACATTGTCCCAAACAAACAGAAACACAGACTGTACATTGTCCAAAGCAAACGGAAACACAGACTGTACATTGTCCCAAACAAAAAGAACAACACAGACTGTACATTGTCAAAAACGAAAAGAAACACAGATTGTACATTGTCCCAAACAAAAAGAAACACAGACTGTACATTGTCCCAAACAAACGAAAACACAGACTGTACATTGTCCCAAACAAACAGAAACACTACTATACATTGTCCTAAACAAACAGAAACACAGACTGTACATTGTCCCAATCAAACAGAAACACAGACTGTACATTTTCCAAAAAAACAGAAACACAGACTGTACATTTTCCAAAAAAACAGAAACACAGACTGTACATTGTCCCAAACAAACAGAAACACAGACTGTACATTGTCCCAAACAAACAGAAACACAGACTATACATTGTCCCAAACAAACGGAAACACAGACTGTACATTGTCCCAAACAAAAAGAAACACAGACTGTACATTGTCCCAAAACAAAAGAAACACAGATTGTACATTGTCCCAAACAAAAAGAAACACAGACTGTACATTGTCCCAAACAAACAGAAACACAGACTGTACATTGTCCCAAACAAACAGAAACAGAAAACGCAGACCATACATTATCCCAAACAAACACAAACAGAAACACAGACTGTACATTTTCCCAAACAAACAGAAACACAGACTGTACATTGTCCCCAACAAACACAAACAGAAACGCAGACTGTACATTGTCCCAAACAAAGTGAAACACAGACTATGCATTGTCCCAAACAAACACAAACAAAGAAACACAGACTGTACATTGTTCCAAACAAAACGAAACACAGACTGTACATTGTCCCAAACAAAAAGAAACACAGACTGTTCATTGTCCCAAACAAAAAGAAACACATACTATACATTGTCCCCAACAAAAAGAAAACACAGAGTGTACATTGTCCCAAACAAACACAAACACAGACTGTACATTGTCACAAACACAATGAAACAGACTTACATTGTCCCAAAGAAACGGAAACACAGACTGTACATTGTCCCAAACAAAAAGAAACACAGACTATACATTGTCCCCAACAAAAGAAACCCAGACTGTACATTGTCCCAAACAAACGGAAACACAGACTATACATTGTCCCAAACAAACGGAAACACAGACTGTACATTGTCCCAAACAAAAAGAAACACAGACTGTACATTGTCCCAAACAAACAGAAACACAGACTGTACATTGTCCCAAACAAACAGAAACAGAAACGCAGACCATACATTGTCCCAAACAAACACAAACAGAAACCCAGACTGTACATTGTCCCAAACAAACAGAAACACAGACTATACATTGTCCCAAACAAACAGAAACACATACTATACATTGTCCTAAACAAACAGATACCCATACTGTACATTGTCCCAAACAAACAGAAACACAGACTGTACATTGTCCCAAACAAACAGAAACACAGACTGTACATTGTCCCAAACAAACAGAAACACAGACTGTACATTGTCACAAACAAACAGAAACACAGACTGTACATTGTCCCAAACAAACAGAAACACAGACTATACATTGTCCCAAACAAACGGAAACACAGACTGTACATTGTCCCAAACAAAAAAGAAACACAGACTGTACATTGTCCCACAAAAAAAGAAACACAGATTGTACATTGTCCCAAACAAAAAGAAACACAGACTGTACATTGTCCCAAACAAACAGAAACAGAAACGCAGACCATACATTATCCCAAACAAACACAAACAGAAACACAGACTGTACATTTTCCCAAACAAACAGAAACACAGACTGTACATTGTCCCCAACAAACACAAACAGAAACACAGACTGTACATTGTCCCAAACAACAAAAATGAAACACAGACTATACATTGTCCCAAAACAAACACAAACAGAAACACAGACTGTACATTGTCCCAAACAAAACGAAACACAGACTGTACATTGTCCACAAAAAAAAGAAACACAGACTGTACATTGTCCCAAACAAACGGAAACACAGCCTATACATTGTCCCAAACAAAAAGAAATACATACTATACATTGTCCCCAACAAAAAGAAACACAGACTGTACATTGTCCCAAACAAACACAAACACAGACAGTACATTGCCCACAAACAAAAGAGAAACACAGACTGTACATTGTCCCAAACACAATGAAAACAGACTTACATTGTCCCAAAGAAACGGAAACACAGACTGTACATTGTCCCAACCAAAAAGAAACCAGACTATACATTGTCCCCAACAAAAAGAAACCAGACTGTACATTGTCCCAAACAAACGGAAACACAGACTATACATTGTCCCAAACAAACGGAAACACAGACTGTACATTGTCCACAAACAAAAAGAAACACAGACTGTACATTGTCCCAAACAAACAGAAACACAGACTGTACATTGTCCAAAACAAACAGAAACAAGAAACGCAGACGATAGATTGTCCCAAACAAAACACAAACAGAAACACAGACTGTACATTGTCCCAAACAAACAGAAACACAGACTGTACATTGTCCCAAACAAACAAACACAACTATACATTGTCCTAAACAAACAGATACCCATAACTGTACATTGTCCCAAACAAACAGAAAACAAACACACAGACTGTAACATTGTCCCAAACAAACAGAAACACAGACTGTACATTGTCCCACAAACAAAACACAAACACACGACTGTACATTGTCCCAAACAAACAGAAACACAGACTGTAACAAAGTCCAAAAGCAAAACGGAAACACAGACTGTACATTGTACCCACAAACAAAAAAGAAACACAGACTGTACATTGTCCAAAACACGAAAAGAAAACACAGATTGTACATTGTCCCAAACAAAAAGAAACACAGACTGTACATTATCCCAAACAAACAGAAACACAGAATGTACATTGAACCGAACAAACGAAATCAGAGACTGCACATTGTCCAAAACAAAAAGAAACACAGACTCTGCATTGTCCCAAACAAAACGGAACACAGACTGTACATTGTCCCAAACAAACACAAACAGAAACACAGACTGTACATTGTCCCAAACAAAACGAAACACAGACTATACATTGTCCCAAAAAAACACAAACAGAAACACAGACTGTACATTGTCCCAACAAAACGAAACACAGTCTGTACATTGTCCCAAACAAAAAGAAACACAGACTGTACATTGTCCCAAACAAACGGAAACACAGTCTATACATTGTCCCAAACAAAAAGAAACACATACTATACATTGTCCCCAACAAAAAGAAACACAAACTGTACATTGTCCCAAACAAACGGAAACACAGACTGTACATTGTCACAAACAAAAAGAAACACAGACTGTACATTGTCCCAAACACAATGAAACAGACTTACATTGTCCCAAACAAACGGAAACACAGACTGTACATTGTCCCAAACAAAAAGAAACACAGACTATACATTGTCCCCAACAAAAAGAAACCCAGACTGTACATTGTCCCAAACAAACGGAAACACAGACTATACATTGTCCCAAACAAACGGAAACACAGACTGTACATTTCCCAAACAAAAAGAAACACAGACTGCACATTGTCCCAACAAACAAAACAGGAAACACAGACTTACATTGTCCCAAAACAAACACAAAACAGAACACAGACTGTACATTGTCCCAAACAAACAGAAACACAGACTGTACATTGTCCCAAACAAACGGAAAAACATGACTCTACATATGTCCTAAACAAAAGAACCATACTTACATTGTCC
>JAPXFY010004925.1:0-2500 GCA_030674185.1 Monoplex corrugatus | reverse complement strand
CTTAGAAACTACATCTCAGCTGCCCCAATCTTGTTCCTGTTTGTACTAGATCCAAAAAGGCACTGCTAGCCTCCACCAGCCCTACAATGCAGTGTCCTCACTTACTTACTTACTTACCTATCTATGATTAAGAAAATATTGTCTTCACCTAGTTGATAGCTGAGAATTTGGGCATTGACTGAGGGGAGGGGGTGCTCTCATGTGAGACGAGTTTATATAGAATAGCTAGTTGTGTTGTGATTCAGACCTTTCGATATTCATTTATTTACTTTATATAGATGCTTCTTTTTTGAACGTAAGATACACACATACACATGTCATTTACATGTAACCAAGATTATTCCAGTGGTAGGCTGATGAAATACCAGTATGAACTACAGATTAGGAGTAACAGTCTTTTTAGGGCCTCAGAAACTGGCCAGCTCATGGGTTTGTGTGCAGGCTTAAGGCTTGTGCCACGATCACTATACACATGGCACCTGTGACGCTAGTGCATATGGAATTCGTTCCAGAGACGTCATCTTGAAAACTGAAATTAAACTGAAACCTCAGGTCGGTGCCACACAGTGCTTGGACATTGCTGGTTCTTGTAGACTTTTTCTTTAAGGTCATCGCACTCAGGGTGGTTACCTTTGTGCTCATTTTCTTTTCGTCCCATTTTCTACGCCACCTTAATGGCCACAGAAGCTGGCACAATTTTTTTTACAATGCGATGATGATGATGACATCGATGAGGATGATAATCATAATGCTATAGAGTTCCATCTAGGATTGAGACTGCGTGACAGGGCTGTACTCTACATTTACTATCATGATATATCCTGCCGTCGACCAGGCCCGAGAAATGCAGACACCTGCGGTGCTGATCAGAAGATTTGAGCAACACCCTCAATGACGCGTCCTTGAAGTGGATGAGAATCGACTGTGTGGTCCTAGTGTTCCCAATGAACGCATAGCACGCCCAACTCTGGGTAGGAGCCAGTTAGAGCCAAAAAATCCCACAATGATTTTTGAAGGGACTGATGGGGATTCGAACCCACAAGCTTCCAGTCGGTAATCCGTTGCCTTAACTACTACACCACGGCGACTGGTGGCGCCTGTGGAGCTTCGATTGAGTGAAGCTGGGTTTTAAGGCAAGTCGAAGGAGAGCAAAGATCAGAAGAAAGGACAGACAAACAAACAAGTGTACTCACACATGTACGACAATTCATTAAAAACAAAAAACAAGACTAACACCAAACCTTGAACTAGCCAGTCATGATAAAGTGACGGTATACACATCCGAACTCTGAATTTGGAGTTTGGAGTTTGTTCAAGAAGGATTCATCACACTCAAACAATTCCATATGTGCTCCACCCAAATCTGCCGACAATTATCTGGCAGACTCCTTAAGCCTACGCAAAACCATATGCTCTGGCAAGGTCTTGAATAAAACTGCTCTGATCTTTTCAGACCCTCTTCCTCTACTCTGCCCTGACACTTCTTAAAGTAGGTGTCTTACAGACAACCCACTGTTGCCTACCTTAACGCTTATTGTCCGTTTTTCTGTCCCAGTTGTGTGCCGTTCCAGTGGTATTGATCCTATGCCACTTATACCAGCTCCGTAATACACCACCAGCCCTAAGTTCGTTCAGTCGAAATCCCAGTGCCAGGGAGCTAATGGGAACCAAAAATGTCGAGCCGCTTTGGGGCCACCCACTTAAGATGTCCTACACTGCCGTTGGGTTATTTGGGTGGAGTTCAGTATTGCCTGTTCTGATTGAACTTATTAAAGGTCCTGTCTAAATCCAAAACAAGTACGACTGCCCGCGTTCAAGCAAACAGGAACCAGAAAAAAACACGAAAAAGAATAAGAACGCGTATTTAATACAGCGCCTTGTCTTGTCTTGTTTGTCTTGTCTTGTCTTGTCTTGTCTTGTCTTGTCTTGTCTTGTCCTGTATTAAATACGGTTCTTATTCTTTTTTCGTTTTTAAGGGTCCTGTTAATAATTATAGTCATCGCTCAGTCATGGAGCCAGACCGAATGAAAGACCTCCGCTGCCCTCAAACGACAACCACACTCACTACAGTCTTTCAATTCGAATTCTTCAGCAGGCATAGAAGAGGCAGAGGAAACCGAAAATGAAGTGATCACGAAAATGGGAACAAAGGGCCACAGACTCTGGGACAATTTCCACGTTGCACTAATGATGGATGATTTCATAATATTGGGGATGATGGTCATAATGCAATGGAGTTCAATCTAGGATTAAAACTGACTGACAGGACTGTACTCCTCATTTACCATCATTATCTATCCTGGAATCAACCAAACTCGAGAATTAAAGACACCTCAGGAATCTAGAAATTAGAGCAACACTCTCAGTAACGCATCCTTAAGTCTTTGACTCCTGCACTCTACCTACCAACTGCAAAACCATAACCCTTTGATTCCCTCACCTATCCACCAGCTTCCTGTAGGAAGCTGGTGGAAAGGGTGAGGAGTCAAAAGATTA
Source organism: Monoplex corrugatus (assembly GCA_030674185.1). Taxonomy (NCBI): domain Eukaryota; kingdom Metazoa; phylum Mollusca; class Gastropoda; order Littorinimorpha; family Ranellidae; genus Monoplex; species Monoplex corrugatus. Next base: position 4 of record JAPXFY010004925.1, on the reverse strand, counting down.
GGTT
>JAPXFY010004924.1:15000-16470 GCA_030674185.1 Monoplex corrugatus | reverse complement strand
CCCTTCTAATTCTCCTTTTGTCCTTTGTCTGTCTTGCCCTTTTTTGCTTCTGTCTTTGTCTCTGTCTGTCTCTGTCTTTGTCTCTGTCTTTTTGTCTTTGTCTCTGTTTTGTTGTCTATGTCTCCCTGTCTGTCTGTCTGTCTTCTGTCTGTCGCTGTCTCTCTCTCTCTTCTCTTCTTCTCCCCTTTCTCTCTCTCCCCTCTCTTTCCCCCAACTTTTTCACCGACGCGAAATACACGTAAATAAAACGTGCAAATGACAAGAGATTTTCACACCCCCAGGCACTTCCCCAGACAATACAAGGGATGAGACGAAACAGAACATTCTGCTGGAAAACGATCCAAAAGAAATCCTGTTCCCTCGAGGGAAGAGAAAGCATCCTTCACCCGGGCAGGTTGGACACCCAGATCTATCTCATAAGATTTGTCAATATATTTTTTTTCCCTGGATCATCGCAATGAGGAAGGTTCATTTTGTGTTCATCTTGGCATTTGTTTTTTTCTCTTTTTTGCCCTCTCTCTGTCTTTTTTCTCTGTCCCTCTGTACCTTTGTATATCTCTCTGTCTCTATCTCTGTCTCTTGTCTATGTGTGTCTCTCTCTATTTTTTTTTGTGTGTGGGGGTGTGTGTGTGTGTGTTGTTTGGTGTGTGTGTGTGTGGTGTGTTGTGTTGGTCCCCCCTTCCCTTTCTGTCTCTCTCTCCTCCCTCTTGTCTGTCTATGTTTTGTCTCTGCATGTCCATCTGTCTGTCTGTCTTCTCTCCTTTTTCTCTTCTCTCTCCTTCTCTCTCTCTTTTTCTTCTCTCTTTGGTAACTTAACACAGATGCCCCGCACAAATCAGTCAAACGTGCAAATGAGAAGGTTTTCACACTCCCGGGGATTTCCCCAGACAACAGCAATAGATGAGAGTAAAGAACAGTTACTGGAGAAACGTTCCAGAAATCCTGTTCCCTAAAGGAAAGAAAAAGATCCTTCACATTTGGCAGGTTGTCAAGGTTACTCTCAAAGTTTTGTCAATTTGGTTCATTGTAATGGGGAAAGGTTTTTTTGTGCTCATCTTGTCTTGTATGTCTTCTACTGTCTCTGTCCCTCTCTTGTCTCATCTCTGTCCCCTGTCTGTGTGTGTTCCTCTATCTTTGCGTGGGTGTGTGTGTGTGTTGTTGTGTGTGTGTGTTTATGTGTGCGTGGTTGGTGTGTGTTTTGTGTGTGTGTGTGGTTTTGTGTGTGGTGTGGTGTGTGTGTGTGTGTGTGTGTGTGGTCCCCCTTGCCTTCTGTCTCTCCCCCTTGCCTCTCGTCTCGTTATGTTTTTGTCTCTGCATCCCCATCTGTCTGTCTGTCTGTCTCTCCTCTTCTTCTCCTCTCTCTCTCTCTCCTCTTCCTCTCTCTCTTCTCTCTCTCTCTCTCTCTGGTAACTTTAACAAGATGCCCGCAAAAATCAGTCAAAACATGCAAATGAAAAAAAGGTTTTCACA